>JAAVUB010000168.1:0-46394 GCA_014898885.1 Fusarium lyarnte (nom. inval.)
AACTTATTGCACCCCACTGTATGGCCAAGTTCTCCCTTAGTTCTCAACCAAGTGTTAGTCTGTGGCTACACCGTAATGGCTGAGCTCCAAAATGTTTTCAATATAGTCAGTCACACGACAGCACAAAGCAAAACCACTTACACGACAGCATTTGATAGCTTCACTCAATAGAAGGAAAGGAAAAAAAAAGGATAAGTTTGACTTAACGGGTCCCACATGGTCATTGCATTAGCGTATCCCCAACAAAAATCAGCCTCCAAGTCCGAGATGGACAGTAGCCGCACTCTGTTTACAGATTTAGAACAATTCCCCGCGTGCTCAAATACATAACATCAGATAGTACTCACACATGATCTATACCGGGAAGCCAACATCTGCATGTACTGATCTGTAACTCTGCTTCCGTCGAAGATTTCTCCCTGATCCATGGTACTCTAGTCCAGAACCCCCCGTCCCAATACTTAATCATTGACCGGAGCAAGTGTCGACGTCGACCAGAGATCCACGGTGATCCTTGTCTCTTAGACGAGAGCATCAGAAATAGGCAGTTCAGTTGTTAGGAGGATAATGACCGGCGGAACTTTGCAATCGCTAATCATGAGCCCCTATTAATATTATCATTATTGGCATCATTGTTATTGCACCGTTTGAAGATGCTGGGTTTTTGCTAAGGTTGAAAGTTATTCCAGGGCTCAGTTGCGGCACATCTGCCTCGGCTTTAGCCCCACATTACCACATTCATCCATGATATCCGGGACTTGTTTCTGTATACGCCCAAATGCTTCAATGTCAAAGCCACAGGTCGCATTCATGATGATCAATTTCCACGACAAATACAGTAGTAATGTACACAGAAACACGTGGGATATATCTCAAGATGCAAATATTACACTTCATACAAGGCAACGTAGGTTTGTAACACGCAATCAGGGTAAAAATGTTTTCATGATGACAACTTGTATGGATATAAAACACAAAAGTACCCTTGTACACCGAGCACAACAGTGATTCAAATGCACATGCCAAGTGAAACCTCGCATTGATAGGTTAACACAAGCGTATTTACTTACGGTAGGCAGTCCATTTAGGTCCTCCCGTCCCGAGCGGCGGCGACGGGTACCACACTTGGTAGACAGGTGCCATTTTCATGTTCCATATTCTGGCAACAAGACCCTTTCATCATACTTGCCTTTTGCCTCTAGAACAAAGGCACGGTCCCAATGGGCCCAATCCCCGGCCATTCTAGGAAGGCCGGACCCCCAATTGATCCCATTGACCACTCACTACGTAGGTATGTACCTAAGGTACCTTGACTTATAAGTCAAGACCCGAGGCCCCCTCCCTCCGGTCCGCTCCAGCTTGAGCCGGGGTGGACTTGAAGAAAAAAAAGAAGTTAAAGCTAACGTCTTCTCCATCACCTTCACCCTTTAAGAATAAGACACCAGCCTCTTACCTCTTACCGGGCCCTTCTGAACTTGATTTGTCTTCACCTTGCCGTATCACAGGTACTCATTCTCATCACCACCCCCAAACTGGAAATCTGTGCTTCACTTTTACCAATTGCACGGACTCAACCCCAGGTTGACTATCATCTTTCAGCAGACGACTATCAAGCTCAATTGATTAGCTGAACTTCCTGCGTTAACTCTCACCAACCACATCTCAGACAAGACTCATAGACCGCCGTCATGGCCGAACACTTCCAACTGCTGCGCTCGACGCCCGATTCGAGCCTCTTCAGCTTCCCTCCTGCAAATGCGCCAGCCCCCATTGCGCCTGTCGAAGTTCCAACATCAATTCTACGGCCATTCAATATCCCCGAGCATATCTTTACTGGTGCTCTCGATGCCAAGGTACCCCTGACCATCGCTATTCTATACGCAGTGACTGTCAAGAGCCTCAACATCTACAACAAGTCCAACGGCAAGAAGCCATGGGCTATCAGCAAGACCCGTCCTTTCTTTGCCTTCGTGGTTCTTCACAACGTATTCCTCTGTGTCTACTCTGCTTGGACGTTCTGGGGGATGCTTGGTGGTATGAAGAGGAGCATTGTCAACCCTACTGGTCCCCAGGGTCTTGCTGGTACGGCTGACAGTTTCTGTCGTCTTCATGGGCCCTCTGGTCTCGGAAACTCCGTCTACTACAACGAATCCACAAGCTCATTTGTGTCTTCTGCCGAGAACGCTGCTATCGTTGATGGGTTACCCAGTGGAGCTGTTGGGGGTCGTCTATGGAACGAGGGACTGGCCTACTATGGCTGGATCTTCTATCTCAGCAAGTTCTATGAGGTCCTCGATACATTCATCATTCTAGCCAAGGGCAAGCTCAGCTCTACTCTCCAGACTTACCACCACGCCGGAGCCATGCTTTGCATGTGGGCGGGCATGCGTTACATGTCAGCACCCATCTGGCAGTTTGTCCTCATCAACTCCTTCATCCACTCCCTCATGGTAAGTCCTCATCCGAATTCTCTAAACCAAGAATCACAACTGACATGTTTCAGTATTTCTACTACACCCTGACTGCCTTTAACATCCGAGTCCCTACCCCCGTCAAGCGAACACTTACCTCGATGCAAATCACACAATTCCTTGTTGGCGCAAGTAACACTGTTGCTCATTCTTTCATCTCTTACAAGGTTCCGGTCACCATAATTCAGAAACTCTCCGCTCCAGTCGGCGCTACCACAGCTGCTCCTGACGCCAGCCAAGAGACCGTTATTGACGGCGCTGTCGAGTCCCTCAAGAAGTTCATTTGGGGTGCTGGTGAGGGTGCCGACCCTATTGCCTCACAGGCCGTCAGTGCCGAGGCCTTCACTGCGGAGACTCAATACATTACTCAGCCATGCATCATGACCACTGGCGAGACCTTTGCTATATGGCTCAATGTGTTGTACCTCGCTCCTTTGACTTACCTTTTCGTCAGCTTCTTCATTGCCAGCTATGTCAAGCGAAGTAACGCTGCCAGCAAGATCTCTCACAAGAGAGCCCACGATGTCAACGCAAACATTACTCTTGCTGAGAAGGCCGGCTGGGATGCTGCCAAAGGCATCGAGAAGGAAATTTACGATGGTGCCAACATGGCCAATGGCTCCTCGGACGAGGCCTCGCGCGCTTCTACACCCAAGAGGGCCAATGGCAAGCCACGACGAAAGGCTTGAGGAGGAAGAATTGGAAATAAAAGGAAACAATAAAAAGAATAACAAAAACAGAACTGTGGTCTCGTCTCTCGCTTAGGTGGTAACGGACCATTTCTTTCTCTGATCTTAGCAAAATTTAGAAAGCGCTTTGTATCTTACGTCCAATCTGATATAACCCGTCGGATGATATGAAGAGCGAGTTGATGTTAGCTTGAGTTGCAACAATAAGAAGTTTCAAATTGGAATTTTGCTACGTATTGCTTTGAGCGAATGTTCTTGATTCTCAGGGATATCGAAATGTCATTGTGACGATCCCAAGGGGAGAGGCTTCTCGATTTCAGGCCTCTGTATATTCCGTAGTACTCTACGACTGTTCCTAGACAAAGCTATCTATGGCATTTGAGAGAATGGATCATGACACGGAGGCCATGGGTTGGTTCACGATAAGTGAAGAGCTCGCACTGTCCCCCCCCCAAACCCGAATTGGAGTATCCTTATCACGAACTTGAGCCTCTTTAGTTCAGTAACGTATCTTGGAGGCTGGGGGCTTGCAGACTCCGATCTTTATAGTCATGTAGTTCTTGCAGTTATAATACCCAACAGGGGTGATCACTCATGCTTCATGTTGCATCGCCAATTGTGAATCAACTAGTCATATATCACCAGGGTTTGTTAGCTTTCACCAATCACCACTAACGGAATGCTTCAAATTCACAGGGAGCAATGACAGATATGAAAATGGGTGGGGAAACTTGTGGTTTGTAATCTAGTTAATAGCAGTAACGGGCCATCGAGATCTGGCACATAACCAACTCAAACTGGCCAAATAACTACCTGATTCTCATCATATCATAAGTTCCCTTCCGTGCCACGTATGGCAATGCATATTCCAAAACCATCTTTAGTTCGAACCAGGCTATGGGAGTTCATAAGACGCCTTTCGAGAAAACAAAACATTAAATAGCATGACCAGCGGAGCATTCTGTATATGCTCTCTCATAGGGCTGGCCGCTGAGGTAATCATATCAGGACTATAACCGCGATATAGCAGCTCATATCGAGTCTGCTTCCCAGGACGCCTCGCTGTACATAAGAGGAACTCATAAAAACCAGATGCGAGGGGCAAGGCCAAAAAGTGGCCGATGTAACCGCTGCTTGACCATGAAGGTCAGCAGAAAAAGTGTATAACGGAGAGGATGAAGGATGCGGTGACTGGCGACATTTGACAATGAACCAAGTCACTCGTCAGGGATTTTCTATCGATCTATAATGCTTCTGTCGTGGCTTTATGAAGCTGACGGCTTCGGGTATCTTATACTGCAACTTGGGCAGGTGTGTCGTAAAGAATGTGGAGGGGGGGAGTGGTATGTAGGCGTATTGAATCTCTAACAAATCTGAATTGAGAATGACACTGAAACAGGAGTACCTGCTGGCAAGGACGATCTCAACCTCGAGCAAGACAAAATACTGGATATGTTTGTCTTTTGATAGGCAGCTCTGTTGTCGGCAGTCGTTTGATACTGGCGGCAGCGAGCAGAATTGTCGAGCTTTGCTCAGAAGGTGCTCCAGTTCCAATCCCTAGGCACACTGGCAGCAAGTTCAGGGCCACGAGGCAGTTCGGAGGCGTCTCCAAAACCAGTACCGATGGGAGTTGACGGTGTAGGGTTGGGCGCATCTGAAGAGGCGGCACTCGAAGCACGGCTGCTATTACGTGTATACCAACTCTTGAACTCTTCACAGCAGTGACGGCAGGTTCGGAAAAGGGGAGCGCGAGGATTGAACTTGGCATCATGATCGAGAGGAGCGGCAAAGGTGGAATGAGAGTCGCAGAAAATGTGGCCGCACTTTCGGCAGTGGTGACGGCGAGTGAAATAGCTAAAAGTCCGCTTGCAAGTCGGATCATCACAGACAGTGGATTCGGCATCGGGCTGCGGAAGAACAATGTTAGCTGACTGTAGGAAAGAAACAACGCGAAATGTGCTAGGAACTAATGAGGTGAGGTGAGACATGAGGGGGGTCTAGGGTTGCACGAGTCGGGGCGTTGAATACATCTGAGACAATGGCACATGCAAGTAGATGTTGTGCAAGGAAGATGGAGCGACGGTTTGTTTTTGCTTTACTGACCTTCCAGTGCTTGCGAGTAGGCTGAGCCTTGACTTCGGGGAACATCTCGGGATCGAAATCGCCGTCAATGCTGCTCTGTGTGCTATCGCCGGTTGAAACACGCGCCAGCTTGTTGCCGAAGACTGACATGCCAGGGAGGTTGATGAGGCTGCTGTTGGTACGTCTCAGGGCGCTATCAGGCTCGGTGCTGGAAGTAGAAGCAGCATCATCAATGGGCATTTTATTGGTCTTGGATGGAAACAAGTTAGGGCGCAGAGCTGCAGGCATATACATGGGTCGAGTCTGTCGTGCATGATGCGCTCTGGGAGAAGTGGGAGTTGACGAGGTGGAGTCGGGGCTGGTGGACTCATTGGTGTTGATGGGTGAAATTTGAGGTCCAACCGAGATCTGATATGACTGATTCCGTTGATGCGTAGGGCGCTGCTGGGGAAAGAAATGGCGTGAGTGCTGGTCGCCCGGAAGAGTGGGCATAATGAGGTCGGCAGCCATTATCGTGGATTGAGTGGAGAGTAATTGTTGGTATGCCGAAGACAGAGAGAGAGAGTGTGTGTGTGCGTGTGTGTTAAGCTCGTGACGGTTTGTATCGTAGCAGATGCGAGTTCGCTATTGGAAACAGGAGATGGCTGCTGCTATTTGCACAACGCTTAGAAGTCGAGGAAGTGGTTGGACAGATATAGAGTGGAATTGGCGTAGAGTTAGATATCTGTATGTATAAGAGGTAGGGATAAGGTATATGATCGATTCGAGTTTGATATGCTACGACTGTAGTTGAACGGGAAGTTAAACGGGCAAAAGTTGAGCAAGGGCGGGCCACGCAGAGTTTAAACCAAAGCCAACTGGCTCAAGGAGGGAGTAGATCCTGGAAAGTTGGAACACAGCGCGGGCAACACCGTCGCGTGGAGACCGGGGGCGGAAGAGGTACGTACCTCTTGTCTGCAGGACTGACTGGGGATCCTAACGTGCAAGCCCAGCACTTGACTCTTAGCGCATGACAAGGATGTGGCCTCTCTTGCATGTGGAGATGGGAGGCGGTAGGCGGTGGAGCTGATGATGGAGTGGGCTCTGGCAGTGACCGGGGTTTGGGCTTGTTGCGTCGCTGTCTCTGTTTCTCCTCTTGAGCGTCGTCTCAACGGCTCACGGTCAATAATGTCTCAGTAACAGTCCAGAATCGGGGTAGTCGAGAGTCCCTGTTCAAGAGCCTCCCTTCCTTTGCTGATGCTATTTGACCGGTGTCGGATGCGGTCTTGGTACCTTGCCTTGCCTGGTCAATGCCACACAAAACAAGATCATGTCTTGCGATTTTCGTACTTGATGTAGTTCAGGACTCTCGCGACTCAGTCAAAAGCTTACGGTATCCGGATACGGTAAAGGGTCTTGAGAGATAAACCAGAATAGTTGCTCGATACCTGTGTGTAACTGTGGATAGGATGTTTTCTATCTAGGCGATCTGGTTGGATGGCTTCGGCGTTCGCTGGAGACAGATCCAATCCGGTGGATTGACCTGGCCGATCAAAGATTTATGCCCCTGGATGCCAACCATCTACGTACGCTACAAGAGCATTGCGACAAGCGATTCATTATCATGCTGGTCCGCGATTCATTGCGAAGGACAGCTTGTGGAAATCGCTTGATGGCAGGGTTCGACGAGGCCCTTGAATAAAATATCTGTACTCCGTAGTAGGTAATTGATATCGAATGCCGGCTGTGGGTGGTACTGCCGGTTCTGTGTGGTGATACACTACTTACCTACCCTCGGACACTGTGCTCGTGTCTACGTGTTGTGTTCTCGAGGACGGGATTTCGGCTAAATCAAGAACCAGAGCATTCGAGTCAAGTAATGGGCTGCACATTTGAGCCACAAGATCCGTGATATTCTCTCCTTGAGTTCCGAATCTTGTTACTTTCGAGGTCTTCCCGTCTGAACAAGTATGTCCGTTCCCGTCGGATCTTGCTTGATTATACTGTATAACGGCAACGGCTATGTTCAATGAATAAGTGTGGCCAACTTGTCCGGTCCGCGGGGCTGACTATCGTAGGGCGGCAATTGGACAAGCGCGCTCTTTAGGCCAAGCATGACTCCGCTACATAGGGAGCCTGGGACCAAAGTCAAAGCCAGAGCGCTCTGCAAGGTTCAAGGGTCGAGCCACTTGAGCTTTTCTTACGGATGTATGTTGTTTGATTGGGCAGCTGCGGTCTCCGGCTTTGCAACGGAGAGTTTTTGGTCTGTAATTGGGTTGTGTTGGGTTGAGTTGTGTTCTGACTGGCAGAGACAGCGGAGTTTCTTCACCGTCATCTCGCAACACCATACTCAGAGCACTTGAGCTCAAGCCGGTCACTACCGAAACAGAAGAAGGGAAGACAACGGCGGTATCGCCGAACGTTAGTTGTTGTCCGTTGCTGAATCCTTTATCTTTGGTCATTTGATGATGTTTGGAAATGAGCCAACTGTTACGTACAAACCAGTGAAGGACCCATAGATTCCCGCCCGAACAAGCTTATGATGGATTCAGGACAGAACCCATCTTACCTGGTTCCTAGGTATCTTTGGGGAAAGAGGGGCAGAGCGGTTCCTTGGTGGGCGAAATACCCCGTAGCCAATCTGCCAGCTACTAGGTACCTCAAGGCTCAAGGTGTAGTAGGAAAGGTAAGTATACCTAGTACCTTAGGTAGGTAGACCTCCATTGACATTAACGGTAACGGTGGGCACTTCAGTTGCAATTCGACAAATGCGGTTGCAGCTGCAGCGTTCACTCTTCACCGGTATCTCAGCAATCTGCAATACAACGCACATACTTTTTGCGTTACAAGCACGGCTGTGCATACATACATACTACCTTCGTGATTGACGTGTATCGACAACCGTTTCTTTTTCATAGCAATATCATCGTGCGTCGTCCTGTCTTTCATCGCACCCGCCCCTGTCCAAAGCTACCTCCCTAGGTAGGTATGCATGCAGATGGATCGGTGCTTGCTTTCTATTCTGCCTTTTGATTTGACAGTACCCGAAATATCATGATTGCCATGACACAGAAATTACATGGCCGAGAACATGGGGCTTGAGTTGATGCTGGCAATTTTGACGATGGATCTCTTATCCCGATCCGATCGTATGTACTGTACGGATAATGCTGCGATTAAAACTCGATCCATGATGGGTGATAAACAGCATCATGCTCGTCATGATCTTGCACAACACTGGGCACGTTTTAGACGATCACTAGCCCAGCCGGCGCTCAACCCTTTCCCCGCCTACCTAGTACCAACGGTAGCATTTCAATGTCATCTTGTATCGTCTCTCAGCAGCTAGATATTTCTAGCTGACTTGGGAACGAAGATTTCACAGCAGCAGCATCATCCCGCCCCTCCATTGTGAGTTTTACCTTTCGCCAAAGGCCCATCATTTGTGGTTCAGGTCTAGTCTCATCACTGACTAGTTCGCCTAACATCATCTACACATTACACGCATCTCCTTTACATGACATGTGGTTGGCTCATTCGGTTCTTGGATGGCCCTCTCAGACTCCACCTTGAAGCAATTCTTCCACTCGCCCAATTCGTTGCCGATCCACATGGGCTGCACTCTTAGAGGATCACCAACGAACGGGCTTTCACTTGATCAGACAGTCGGGTCAGGCCTCGAGGCAAGCAGCGGCTGGGCTATAGAATTAAGAGACAAGCTCAAATCATTACCCACCGAATCCACTGCTTACTGGGTTTGATTGTTGCGTGTCGAGCTGGGATCCCTGTGTTATTCTTCGTCTTGTTCTTTTGAGCTTCTCTATGTGGTCAGTTGCCGTTCAATGGTCTCGTGACCTTCCCGTCTGGTCGCTGCTTCAGGGGTCTTCTGTTTCACTTGGCCTTGAGCTCCGAGATGCTCGGCCGGTGCACGGCCTCTCCTCAGTCTTGATGGAAAAGACGAGGAATCTAGACAGCTCGGGATGCTGCTGGTCCTATACCGAGTGCGCTCATTGTTGACATTTCATCCATGCCGCTCAAGTACGTAAATCCGACATTCGTTGCACGTCTTGCTGTTCTGGGTAATTTCTATCGGGACCAGTAACGGAACGGAACATCGCTAAAATTCGGGTAGGCTACTGAGGTACTACCTAGGAGTTGCGGCTCCTCGGCGCTTCATATTCCCTGAGCGTCTTCCGCTAGGTTGTTGCCGCTGCCTTCTCGAATCTTGGAAGCTCTTGAGACTGGAGAGCGATTCGTTTCACGCCACCTGAAGTTCCACCGTGTTGGCCTGTGCAGGTTTTTCCATCTCCACGGTGTGGATGATTCTATGTACAATACCGCAGCGCGCTCCGTACTTTAGGTAGTAGCTAGATCCTTGTCCAGGTATTTCCACTCTAGGCGCTGCCGAGATTCTATGGGACTTAGGCTCGTTGCAGCCACGTTTCCTAACCTTTCTAGCCTAGCCTCCGTCCTAAATACGTGGCGCTGCCGACCTGCCTTCTCCGTCCTGTCCGTCAACGCAGTGGAAGCTGGGGCGCCTCTTCTAGATCTGCCATGTCTAGCCAATCATCAGCTCCCTCCTTCTAGTCTTTGAGACAGAGGTGCTAAAAAGGTGATATTTCTGGTAAGAGGACACAAGGGCTCGGCTTTGATCGGCCATGTTCGAGACAAAATGATCGACAGTCATTTCCATTATCCAATCAAGGCTGAAGCACTTGCATATCGCATCTTGTCAGAAATTCAGGGTCCAAGCAAGTGGTCCAAGCTGTGAGCTATAAGCTGTAACTAATAAGTTTACACACCTACAGAGTACATTATGGAGTAAATCAGGGAGCATTTACGTACTGCATCCGGAGCCCCGTGGGTCTCACTAAAGTCTGAGTCCAACTGCTGCATTGCTGTGGAGGAATCCTCGAGGCGGGAGAAGCAAAAGTCAAGGCGTCTAATCTCCAGTCAACGACAATGCGGAGGTGGTTGCATGTGGTCGAACATGACAAATCTGGATATCATGCTGCAATAGTCAGGGAAGTGTTAATAGTGCTTGGCATCAGACACAAAAAGAACAAGCGAACTGCCCTGCCGATCTGTCCCTTTAAGGCATTTCAGTATTTGGTGCTGAGAAGTCTAAGCAACATTCATGGTCCGAAGAGGCCTCGGAATCCGATAGGTAATCTGCTACTTTCACCGCTGGTCTACATAGTAAGAGCAGGACCGTCCTGTGATTCAGATAGACACATAGATAGTAGTTCACACGCTCTCTTGGGGGCTGGTTGAGGCTGGCATCGAACTTATCTATAATACTTAGCCAGCCAGTCGACTCGAGACTTGACCCAGGAGCACAGACATGGGCCAGAGCGTGCAACATAATTCCCCATCATAGGGGCCATTTTAATGCTCAGGTGTGACCTGTTAGCTTACATGGTTTTCAACACTGTCGTGATCATTGTGACTGGCTGGCCTAGCCTACGCCATACTGTCATCAGGGTCCAGAACCGATGACAACTGGATCTCACTCAGAAGAGGGCTCCCACGGTACCGGCTTGTATTGAGTTCGCTTCAACCGCTAAGCCCGGAATCTTGTTCAATTCCTTTCAAGTGGTATGGAAATGCTGGTGTTTCCAGGGAGTTACATGGTATAGTAAGTGCCGAAGGCTTGCCTTAAAAAAATCTCCGTTCTCATCAAAGAGTTCCTGGTCTACTCCGTAAGCCGACACCATTTGACTTTATTAGGGCCCGGAGTGCCAAGATTCTAAGTGGATGATGTGCTTTACCTGTATCGGAAGTCGACCTTCAACATCCCCTGGCCAGTTGCGGCTCCTCGGTATTCTTATCAGTTATCTTCAATTGGCTGTGTCTCATACGCTCTCTTAGGTCTGACATACCGTACGGACTTAGTGAAAGTGGCATGCGGTGGCCTGAGGCATAAAGATGATGGTTCGTTGGTTCCGGCCCGACCAATGGAAGCTAATCTACTCCGTATGAGCTACTTGATCAACCAAGAGGTTTCTACAAATGCACAGCACAACACAACACAATACGGCCCAACAAGGGCATCGATTAACGGTATGTGCCTATAGTACGTAGGTACATCACCTCCACCGCCTTTTGTTCCCCTCCTGTTTGATGCACATCGCCAACGCCTCACAAGGGTCATGTGCAACACAATTCCCTCTCTGCATGCAATGCCGAACCCTGTCAGCCTGTCACATTCTTGTGTTTCTCGCTCGTCTTGAATAGGAAGTTTACCGCTTAGCTATCGGATTCCCTGCCAGGGCTTTAATCTTGGAGGTGCCGGGCCTCTCTCCGTTGGTCTCGAGTTTAACCTAGCGCTTCTGCAGCACAACCCTAGATTGCCGTTAAATGTCTCGACTGTGGCTACTCCGTGTTGTCTCTGAAGATTTGCTTTTTTTTTCTTGCCCTTGCTGTCATGGTGGCTTGCGCGGCTCCTGTTTAATCAATCTCGCGATTGATATCACCCGCAGATGAGAGGTGATTAAACGACTCCTGCATTGTGGCTGAATCAAGAGGATCAGGTATCCTCAAACGTCCCATCACTGGGCGGAGAAGACGACTACAGATTAGGGAGTTTCTAACTTAGTGTACATCGATGGTTGTATGTTGCTCCCTAACTTCTGCGCATAATTGTGGTCTTGGGCTGAGTTCTACCAAGACCCCTGTGTCTCAAAACGACAATTCGTCGTAGAGGTGTGAGATGAGGCGGATTAGATGAGTCACGCTTTCTGTTTTGTCAAGGACGGGACCTACTATGCATATGAGGTTCTATCACACCGTATAATGGTAGTTGCATATTCGTATTATGTGGTTGGCTAGGGTTGAGGCTCACTCCATTTCCCATCTCCCACTCGTTCCCCCATCCTTGAGGACAACTCTCAACCCCTCAATAACCATGCCCTTATCCACAGCCTTGCACATATCGTAAACTGTCAATGCCGCCGTAGACGCCGCCGTCAGCGCCTCCATTTCCACCCCGGTCTTTCCATCACACGTGACCGTGGCAGCGATCTCGACTCTGTCGTCACCCCTGACGTCGAGATCAACCGTGGCCTTGGAGAGCGAGATCGGATGACAGAGTGGGATCAGATCTGGAGTTCGCTTCGATGCCATGATGCCAGCGATCCGCGCGACACCCAGGACATCTCCCTTCTTCATCTGGTTGTCTCTGATGAGTCCAATCGCTGTGCTGTTCGAGAATCGGACGGTGCATGCAGCTTTGGCGATGCGTGATGTCACCGTCTTGTCTGATATGGAGACCATTCGTGCCTCTCCAGAGGCAGAGACATGTGTCAGCTTTGCGTTGTCGCTGCTATCCTGTCCTCGGACATGGCGAGTATTGGAGAAGAGTCGCTGCTGTGTGAAAACAGTTCGGCCAGCTGTGAAGCAGGGGCCGTTACGCAGAAAGGATTGTATCCGAGGAGGCATGGTGCGCAATGACGAAGACGGACTAATGGTATCTACAACAAAAACTTAATTCAGTATTACTTCCAGCTCATATAGCAGGGTATCCAAGCCTCTAAGTTTAAGTAGCGAAACAACCCTCCAACGCCGCCCCATAAGTGCATGATAGTTGCCCCGCGAACAATCTCTGAATAGCGTCTCTTAAACCATGCACTTGAGTCTGACATTGCGAACCATGCGTGGAAATTTGCAAAAGATGAACACAGGAGTGTAATCACCCACCTATCAAGATCATGGGCCTGTTCTTCATATGCTCCAGCTCACCGATGCCCGCATGTTTTGCCTTCTTTCTCTTGACAGCAGCACCAATGACTTCGAGCAGCTCCATCTCGTTAGGTGCCAGACCGAGAGGAGTCGAGTCCGACGTTAACAAGTCCCTCCGCCGGTCCATCTCGATCTGCTTCATAGCCTCAAAAGCCTGCTCATCGATGGGCTCGCCACTGTTGGATTTCCGGAGGATATCCCGCAGAGACACCTCAGCATTGCCAAACAAGCACACCTTGAGGTTGCCATCTCCTGTTATTCGAAGACGGTTGCAAGTCCCGCAGAAGTTGTGCGTCATGCTCGTGATGAAACCTATTCTTCCGGTGAAGCCCGGAATGTGCCATGTCTTGCTTGTATCGTTCTTGTGGTCCTGCACTTTTTGCAGTGTTGGGTACTTTGTTCTAATAAGGTCCAGCATCTCTTGGTAGCTAAACATCTTATTCTTGCTCCATTTGTTGCCATCAAATGGCATATACTCGATAAAGCGGACTTCGACGTCCTTTTCTTGCGTCAGGTCCACGAAGGGGAGCACCTCTCTGTCGTTGACACCCTTCATGACCACGCAATTGATCTTGAGCTTGATGCCAGCACCAAGTCTGTTGAGCTCAAGAATCCTATCGATACTCTTCTGCACGGCCTCGAAGCCTTTCCTCCTTGTCATGACCTGGAATTGCCAGGGATCCAGAGTGTCGAGGCTCAGGTTGACACCCGTCAGCCCACTCTCGATCATGCTGTCGAGCTTCCGGTGCAGGGAGATGCCGTTGGTTGTGATACAGATTTCCTTCAGGCCATGCCGCCGCAGCTCTCCAATCTGGTGCATCAGAGGGAGGATATCTCGCCGCACAGTCGGTTCTCCTCCCGTCAATCTGATCTTAGTCACACCCTGCGAGACAAATACGGACGACAAGAGGACAATCTCTGGTGTTGTCAAGAGTTCTCGGTTTGGCGACAATGGCACGCCCTCTTCAGGCATGCAGTAGACACATCGCAGATTGCAGCGCTCCGAGACAGATATGCGAAGGTAATCATGTTGTCGGTGGAAAGTATCTGTAAGGAAGTCGGAGAAGGGTTTTGGATCTCGGATACGCCGGCGGCGAGACTGTAGGAGGCCGATCTCTGATGTTGTAGAGGGAGATTCGCGGGGTGCCTCTTGGGGCCTCGCAGAAGCTGTCGCAATACTTCTAGCGGAGGGACAAACGAGCAGCACTCGCGAAGGAGCCGTTCGCCTTAGGGCAGATTTGATTTTGGCCGAGACCGAAGCTCTCGAACCTAAAAGGCGAAGCAACGACATACTTCTGAGGCGTTATGATGCTTAGGTAGTTATATACTTGACAAGTGGGGGAAAGAAAGATGGTTATATGTATGAGGGGTTCGCTTGCTATGATTCCATCGTTTCGTGCTATCGCAATCACGATGCGACATTGGCGAGAAGAGACAGCAAAGAGGTTGGCAAGTGAAAGAACAGCCGACTTGGTGTCTCTGTCGGCCGCCGGCGCTTCGTTTAACAATAGTTCCAACCCTAGGTACCTACCTACCTATCATGACCTGGGTATCCGTAGATAGGTCAAATACCTACGCAAGTATGAAGTGTCTGTCCCTCTTGAGCTAGGTGGGTGTCCAATCTTATCATGGGTCCGCTCGCCACAATCCGATCCCCGCGCTGAGTAATGGAAATAGCCTCCAGTCTAGCATTGGTTCAAGCCGCGGAGTTGCACAGACTGCAACAGTAAAGTTTAGTTCGAAAGTGGAATGATAAATATGCTGTAACTTGTCAGCGGTGACAGTTGGGTCTGAACTCATGATGTTGCTGTTTCAGGAGATTCTACTAAGACAGGTGAAATACTCGTTCGACGTAGAATTGGCTCTTCTTTCAGAATGCACGGGACTTGTTCGCGTGCATGATACAAATTCATCATGGAACTTGCATGTTGGATCCTAAATTGATGACCAATTAGGAAACACTAGCTGACCTATGTATGAGTAAGGATATTCATTCCCATGATGCACCATACCTTATTGCTTATCATACGTAAAGTAGTATTGCCGCATAGGTACTAATTCAAGAACCACAGTTTACCCTGCAAATGATACAAAATCGGACCGCTGAAGTCGAAATTAGCAGTTACTGTTGTCTATGATATAGGCAAATAGGATTCCTTGACCAATATAGAAACGTACGTACTATAGGTACCTACTACTTATCCACACAATGAAAAGTTAGGTACCTACCTACCTTTGTTCAGCGCATTGAAATCAGTGACTCCATGTTTGATAGCTGGTGACGCTAGCACATATGAGGAAGTATCAAAACATTAAAATATCCCCCACCTTAAACTAGGTGCTTCCTCATTACACTATCAGATTGAAGATTGGAAGATTGAAGAATTGAACTCCACAAAGAGTATCGATGCTAAAGACCATCAAAACACGAAGAGAACTTGATATATCGAAAAAAGACTTGAAGGAGACCATCGCCTGATTTTCCCCTTCTCTTTTGATAGGCAACCACTTTGTAACCCCGCCCTCACGATTCGATTGCCAGATTTCACTCCTCTCACCTCTCATCTTCAACACTTCTTCAGGTGACAGTCGTGATGCATCCCTCACGTGTCTTCAAAGGTAGAAATCTACCTTGCTACACCAATTCTGGATTGCATAGATTTCCTGGGCTCGGATCCCCCCCTCCTCCTCTCATAGACAGCACCTGAGACATTGAATACTCACTAACCAGGATTCACAGCATCACCTCATTGCGTGCCCAGCCCCGACGGAAGATTTATTGCTACCCTATCATCGCAGAGCATCACAGTGCGCTTGGCTCTCTCACTTTCGATCGCGCATGTGGTCAAATTGCCCTCAGATATCACGACCCCTGTAACCATGCTCGCATGGTCACCTTCATCGTCTCGTATCCTTGTTGCAAATGCCGACCAGATTCATGTCTCGTCAATAGTTGACTCGTCATTGCGTGCCACGATCAAGAACCCTGCAGTTGTAGGTGGAAAGCAGACACTTGTGCAGTTTGGCGCCCACGATGACGAGGTCTTTGCCTGTGCTACATTTGGCCTCAAGTTTTCCATTTTCGATCTATCAACTTCTAAAACTATCGAGATAAGCAACCCCAAGTTTTACCTCCCCTCGTCAACCCCCAGGGGCTTTTCTGTACGCACCCAGACGTCACATCTTGCCATCTTGACCCGGACAAATGGTCGAGATGCTGTCAGTATTCACCATCCCAAATCGAGGCAAGTTCTGCGATCTTGGTACCCGGAAACAGTCGATGCTCATGGCTTGAAATGGACCCCTGACGGCCAATGGCTTCTGCTGTGGGACGCCCCAGCACATGGGCATAAGCTCTTACTCTATACACCCGACGGCCAGCCTTTCCGTTCTATTGGGGCGTCCAGCATCACGGGAGGCGACGATGCCGACCTCGAGACGGGGATTAAGAATTGCAGTCTCAGTCCTGACGCGTTATTATGTGCCATGGGCGATGGCAGCAGAACAGTGAGCGTTCTCAGCACGCAAACATGGAGAGGTGGCCTGAAACTTGTACATCCCACTACGGTCGTCCCCAAGGACACCTTGCAGGTGAGCTCACTTCATCTACGGCTTGCTTCGATTCTCACAAAATGTCCTAGGTCTGGCAGGAGCAGTTGAACGATTCGTCCCATGGAGGGAGCCCGTATACATTTCTTCGTGCGAACCAGATGGTTGCACCTCCGAACCGACTGATCGACGGTAAGATACCTAACGAGGTCAGAGCTGGATGCTCTTCATTGGCCTTTGATGCATCTTCAACTCTGTTAGTTACCAAGCTTGATGATACCCCTACCACGCTATGGATCTGGGATGTCACCACAGCTGAGCTCCGGGCAGTACTCATGTTTCACTCAGTCGTGGACTTTCATTGGCACCCCACTGCCCATGAGCTTCTTCTGGTGACATGCCAAGATGAAAAGTATCGCGGTGTGTCCTTCGTTTGGGATCCGCTGTCCGAAGGTCCCAAGCCAGTCTCTTTGGGCGCTCATCTACCAAACGGCAAGATTGTTGGAAGGACTAGAACGACATGGATCAACAGTGACCCCGAATTCCCGGTTGTGATGATCTCAGACGCGCAAAACGGAGTCTTAGTATCGTGCTCAGATGGGGCACAATGCCCGACTCCATGGCGTGAGGGGGCAGTCGGTGATAGAACCATGGGATCGGTACAGGATCTCGGAGATACTGTCGACATATCTACTTTGATGCCAGACGACACATCCACCTTGGACGATACCTTCTCTTTCAAGCACGCGTAGAAGGAGCCTCGCCAGGGCCACCTCTGTAAGGCACAAACTGAATCACCCCCTTCAGGAAATGGTTACAGCTTGGCACGTGGAAGGCTAAAAAGGATGGAAGGCAAGGCTGGACTCTATCGGAGATGATATCCCACATTTGAGTCATTTCAGTGGCTAGGGTCATGTTACACAAATGGAGCTTCCATTTGATGTCAAGGGTATGACTGCATAACGAGGCTGTCATAAAAGGCGTGTAGTTTCCTCTTCTCTCGTGGTAGCGACAGCTTGCAAATTGCGCCTCCCATTAGCAACGAATCGAATGCACGTTTCGTTGGCGCCACGGAAGCGACATGCACGCATGGTTGCGAAAAGAGACCTCAAGCTACAGGCTGCCACTGCATTCTCACCATGAGTTCAAGAGAGAAATTTGGTACCTTGCGCCGGGCATTCGATCATCGCCTGGACTGTCGATGGATCTGTCACTACATACCCAACACGCAGCTATGTAACTAATATTTCGTCAAATGGTGGAGCAGTGATCGCAATATGATATGTCATTATCTCATGCGGGACTCAACCCGGTCCTCTGCATGTCGACCAAAGAGAGACATGCCTAGACGTTTATGGCCAGTGGCTTGGATCGATCTACAGTACCTGGGCATAAAGCTGAGTCGAGGAACAACGTCTACGGGAACCTGCACCTTTTGAAGATTTCTATATAGCGTCCAAAGGCGAAATGAACACCCTTACTTCCGCAAAGACATTAAACCCTACGGTTTCGGACGATCTGCCCCTAGCTGGAACTCCACATCTCGAGGCTGAGAGTCAGAATGCATGGCGAAACGCCGACAGGGATCTCGGGTTACACAATCATCCAGGAGGAGACGAGCTTGCCAGATCCAGACTTGTTAGTCTCAACGTTTCTCGGCGTTCTCTCAATGCTGAGACGATATGTGCCTCTGCAAATCGTCCATATTCCGGTGTCCTTTCCGGACCCCAGGGCGCCTAAATTATGGCCCGCGTGCTGGGATCGAATGCAAGCGAATCCAGAGCTGGTAAAGAACGATTCAAAAGCAACGTTTGGAAGATGCTAGACGGGTTGTTGTCTCTTCTGCTTCTATCTTGCCGCTCTCATGCCAGCTGTTGCGAGAAGCTAGATATAAAGCATACACGCAACCTTTGCTTGCCGTTGACTCACAATATGATCGAGCATGATTCGAAGCTTCCAAGACCCTCCTTTCAGACCTCTTTGAGAGCAACGTGATTCAGTAACGAGATAGTACAGTTGAACAAGTTCGCGGTTGTCACTTTTCTAGTGCGCACTCCCAGTTGCTTCTCGTATTATCGTCACAACTTTTGACCTTCTCTCCAAACTTTTGTAACATCGCACAAGATCCTGCTCGGAACTGGAAACTTGTCGACTTTGCGCAGATTCCTTCATACTATGCCTTCCGAAGCTACAGTCCAAGCGGACGTTGGTCCCGGCGATGAGACGGGCATCTACTACATTACAATTTGTAATGTACGGCCTTTCCTATCCATCACGACCTGTGCTACGGTGACAAAGCTGACTACTTTTTTTCAGTTACCATTCACAACTTCGTGGCAGGAGTTGAAAGATTGGACGCGTACAGCATGCGTAGTGGACCATATCGAGGTCTTCCAGAGCAGTACCTCTGGATGGGTCCGAGTCCGGGGAAGAGAGAATTTTGAAAGGGCATGGGGTGAGCATGCATCTCGCAAGACGAGTATCTGGCCGAACTGATGTGGTAGTAGCCCTTCTCAACGGTGGTGTTTTCAAAGGTCGCTCGATCATTGCGTCTGACAGAAACCGTAAGCATTCTATCAAGATCAAGGAGCTTGCTACACCGCCGCAAGCTGTCATTTCACAGACACTGCAGTATCAAGCCACACCCACGAGCCCCTATGTCCTACCAAATCCGATGGCTATGTCTCCGCAGTATTCTGCTGCACCTGTACAGGTAAGCTGGCCTGTCCGAAGATACAAGCTTTGAAGAGAACCCAGCAATAACTCTTTGACTCTAGTACTGCATAGCTAGTTACCCTCCGGGAAACAGCTCCCGATTCACCACTCAGTCTTTCTCGAACCCAAGCTACTCCCAGCAGCTACCAGTCACAGGAGCCACAAACACTCTAGCAACTTATGCGGCTGCCAGTCCGGGGAGCTACTATGCATACAATGATACCGGTACTCGGTTGTTTCCCCCGAAACCAGGTGCAGTCTCGTACTCTCCACAATACCAACATGAAGGAAGCCAGCTTGCTCTTCCTCATCGCGGTATTAGCGAGCATCCAGGGTACTACCAGAATTATAGCTTCTCCAGCGACGAGCCATCCTGTAGGTCGGAATATGAGGTACCGGAAACACGCAAGCTATGTGTGTCGCCATTCCCGCAACAAGCGGAAGCCGATGAAGTCAACTCTTGGGTTCAGTACAAAGTGGACAAGGACAAGATCGAAACCATCGAGATACCCAAGAACAGCAACAGCAATTACCTCAGGGGGTACATCTTGGTCGTTTTTGAAAACGTCGCGGCAGCGAATATTGCGATGGAGCAGTTCAACAAAGCACGCTTCCAAGGCAGAAGAATGATAGCGCGACGCACTCGGGAGGATGTAGAGGTGGAAGAGCTTGGGGAGCCCAGCGTTACGCATGAATTGTCAAACTGGGCCGGCTCTGAGAGGAGCGAGGCAAATGTACTAACTTCTCCATCCCGCAGGAGAGATGATGGCCGAAGACGGAACAAGAAGTCCCAAAGGCCAAAGAACAAGGGGACAATGCCAACAGGACCTGATAAAAAGAAGTCGTCTTCAAGCAGGCAATCTTCGGGGTCGCAAGTGGATAAGAAGTCGACGTCGAAAAAGGCATCCGCCGAAAAGGAGATCAGCGTCAAGGCTGAAAAGCTGGTCATCGTTGATGGTACCTCCCATCATCATGACAAGCACCAATGTTAGATACTGCCCCTGGATAGAACGGAAACGAAACAGTTCAAACCTTTCAGCACATGTCTATAAATCAATGTCAGGGACGCAACAACAAGTGACGGAAAGGCCCGAGCTGGAATTCGTGACCACTCCAACAAAGTGCAAAGAGTTGAATTATCATTGCCATTACGTTTGTCCCAGCTGAAGGCCACTGCATGGCTAGCAAGCACCAAAGTCTGACGGAAGGCCAAGGAGCTGCATGCCGGTGGAAATCTTTGTCACTTGGGTCTACTATAGGAAACGTCACACCCCCAATCATTGATCCTTGCAAAGGCCGTGCATCCTCAAGGATCAGATAATGTACAGCCCAGATTGCGTGGAGAAATCAGAAAATGAAAAGAAAAGCAATGTCTGATATCTGACATCCCTACAATATACCCTCCATGCCATGGTGACACAGAAACATCCAACCACCAACAAGATTCTGCAGAGACCCACCGACTATTGTCTCTTTTGATTCGGGGTTTCTGGCCAAACGGATCAAAAAGAGAAACGTAAGCGTAAAACAAACCAGCCCTTGTTGGCGCTCGCCTCAACTGTTGATAGATGGATGCACGGCTACCTGTGCTTCTCTTCGGTGGAGTTCTCCCACCTCACGATGGGGTTTCATATCTCGTTACTCTCACTCAGGAACCTAGCATTGCCCAGTGGTATGGGTCTAGTCTGTCACGACCATGATGCGTACAACCCCCGAACATTCGCGGTGTTATTCCCCCGCAGACCAATTCTAGTCGATGTTAGCTTGGAAGCTAAAAATTAGAACCTCGAACCGAAAATACGTAAGGCTATCGGCCTACTACAGAGTACAGTGGCACTACCTAGGTCTTGGGTTGCCACTTGCAGGGAGATGAGTACTGTGTAAAACAACAGAGCTGTTGTTGCACACCGCATGATTGAGGAGGCCACAGGTGCTTCGTACTTGTATCTTGGTGTGTCACGACGCCATAGTTATATATGTAACCATTGACCGTATCTATTTCATTGCATGTATAAAAGGCCCGTCATAACCGCATTCTATCATCCTCTCTTCCCGTCCCATGTCACACAGAGTGAACCTTGTTGGTACGTAGTTCCGTGACTTTCAGACTTGCATGTTGCTATCGTACGCAGTCGATATCGATAGCACGGCATACGGCCGGTAGCCCCGGGCATGCTGTACAGTGACTGGTGCTACGCCTATGCAATGCATGTTTGGCCCAGAACATTGTACGAATAGGCTGCAGTGACCTCCCTTGTGTAACATGACAAGTGTCTCCACAGTCTTTCTATCGGGGACACGCCGGCTGTTGGGCCAGCTGAACCGTACCGTATCGAATCATTCTACCTTAGGCTTTAGCTGTAGGTCGCTGTCTGTCTGGTACGTGCCGCCGTTCATCGCCCGTTGTTGCCCCCCTGTAATCTTGTCTAGCACGACAAGTGGTGCTTCTGCTTCCCTGTCACACGCCCCTGACGGTCTCAACATAGATGCTTGTGGTCTTGTGCGGTTCTTCATCTTTCTTTTTCTGTAATAGGTAGGTTTGTATGTCCGACTGAAGGATGAACATAAGTTTAAGCTTGCTAAGAAGGAATGCAGCTTAGCTTTGGGAATTGAACTTTGCTCATAATGTCTCAACCTCATCGCCCACCTTTGTACGGATAGGCACCTCGTGAAGTATACGTCAGATCAACCTCCGAAGTCCATCTTCAGTGCAATACTTGGTTGCCCGGACTCTCCCGTTGCAGCCTTGCTCACTTGGCCCGTGTTTTGCCGGCCGAAGCGAATTACCTCTTCGAGGAACCCCTTTTGACCATCGCTCATGCCGCCTACTACTGCTCTGAACGTCTCCTGATCGATCGCGGCAAGCTCGAGTAATCGTGCGCTGGTCTCTTGGTATACCTCCTCACCTTCAGCTGTTGCTCGGGCCATCAATGTTGGGATCACCACTGCCATAGCGGCCAAATGCCGACCCCTAACGCCCGTGCCCACGTATTGGCAAAGAGTCTGGGCAATTAAGGATCTAGCATTCTCGGGATCCTCAGGGTCTGTATCAGTCACAAAGGCTACAAGACGGGGAAACAGGTAACGAGCAATGCTGAGATCAGCACTGGTCTGGGATGGCTGGAGCACCAGCGACTTAATGCAGTTGGCCGCGATCTTGGCAGTCTAAAATAGGGTATTGTTAGTTGATGTCCCTGGGGTGGGGGGTGAAAGTGAGTTGGAGAATACATACCATTCGATCAGTGAGACAGTCCATCAACTCTTCAAGATAACGGGTCACAAGAGGTTCGGAAGCTGGAAGGTGATTCTGGCCTCCAGTAAAGAGGATTGTCGCAGCCAGCAGACAGTTCTTGACACAAGTAAGGGATTGAGGAGCCTCACGCTTCTGTGCGTTGAGGTATATCGACAGGAATCGGCGTAGGCATCCCTGCAATTGAATATCCGTGGAAGATGGCTCGCCATTGCTGTGGTTCCTTCTTGACTTGGACATGCTACCAACGAAACGCTTCAGGGTGGACAGTGACTGTGGGACTATGAGCTCCTGGCAACCAGGCGTTGATAAAATTGTGGCAAAGATGTGTATGATGCAGGCATGCAGATCGGTTTTGATAATAGCTGGAAAGACCTCTGCAGCATCCACGAGCGCGTTGAGAGATGACCGTATGAGAAGGATGGCTTCTTCGTTCATCTGGTGCCTAGCTGGCTGGTTCCCTTCGGAGAGATTTGGAAGAAGCCCCGTAAGAACAAGAACGATGATTCGCGTCAGCTCAAAGAGCTGGTCAATATCATCAGACAGGTCGCCCTCTTCAGTAGCGTGCCTCCTTGCAGAAGGGTGCGCAACGCACAGAACGCTTGCGATCTCCACGATCACACCTTGAACGTCGAGGCTCTCGGTGAGCACTAGGCGATCCAGTAAGTCCATGGTCTCGGAAAACACATCCGGCCTGTAGATAGCATGGCCAGACACACTTGGGTGGAGGATCTTCTTGAGGGCTTGAAGGATGGCTAGCGTTTGTTCGTGCGTAGCCAAAGAATCGCTTTGCCCAGAACGCGTGGCAAGCGCCTCAAAGGCTAGACCGAACAGAACAAAGAAGAATGCCACAGGCTCGTCTCTGTAATTGATATCGGAAATTTTGCTCTTGCCGCTTGCTGAGGGGCCATCCGATTCCTTTCCATCGAGGGCATCAAACACGAATTCACTATCCTGTTCGATTAAGCTGGCAATCGCATCTACCAGCTTCAGCCAGGCATCCTGATAGAACCGCAGCAATGTCTCGCGGTTCAGAGCTGCGTAGATGGTATCGAGACTCCCAGAGAGTGACGGGGGTCCCAAGGTCATTGAAATGTCAGGCTCGAATCGAAGTCGTGCGAACTCACGAAGTGACTCCAACCATAGGGGCGTCAATGTACCGATGTGAGGCCTGAGCACGTCCAGGAGATATTTCTGCTCTGAGCTTGCAACCTGGAGCTCCGCCCAAGCGGAAAACACCGATATCTTTACCATGACCTGCGCATTGGAACTCAGACTCTTCAGGTCACCAATCGCGGCATTCTCACTATCTTTAGAGAAATTCTCTAGAGCGCTGACAAGAGTCTTGAGAATCCTACCCATGCGATCCACGTCGGTGACAATACCGATTGAGATGAAACTAGCACAGACGTTGACTGCTTCTGAAGCAAGTTCAGGTGATGAGTCGGCTGCAAATGCTGGGGTAAGAGCGGAGCTGATTTGAGCCTGATACTGCTCCAGCAACATCGCCTCTTCAAAGTCTGGATCGGGTGTTTTGCCAAACATCTTGAGTATGTCTCCTATGATCTTCAGGCCCCAGATTCGGAGCTCCAGGACACTAGAGGTTGACGCTGAGAACGCCATGCGAACAACATCTGCAACCTTGCCTTGGAGATCGCTCTGGGCTTTGGACTCTCCATTGGCAGCTACGTCCTTTGCAATTATCAAGAACATCTCATCGATGCAGCTCAGTGCAAAGGTTGTTACTTGCCACCTTAAAGGCTCAACTTCAGAAGTAGCCTTTGTTTCCTTCTCATCTTTAGCAGCACCAGCTGCAGCGGCGAATCCAGCAACCTCCTCGTCTTGCAAGTCAGGTAGGCCACCGCCTTTGGATCCAGATTGAGTATCTTCTGTCTTGGGTCGTGCTCTTGTCATCTTGAGTACAGCCTGGAATCTCTGAAGCCAAGCATTGGTCTCCGTAAGACATGTATGATGCATCCAGTTGCGGATAATGTTGCGAATTCCGTCATGAGACGGAACAGTATCAAGGACTAGCCAAAGCTGTTCCTCAAACCCGGTCTCTGCTTCTCTGAGGACGTCCTGTGGATTCCGTTTCATCATATTGTGTATCCCATCAACTGATACATCTCGTAAAGTTGTGGATTCAGACATAAGGTACTTTTGAAGCAACTTGACGTAGTCAGCGAACTGCATATGTCCAGGGGCGTAAAGTGACAAATGCTCAAGGCAGCCCAGCGCAGCCCGCTGTACCAACAAATCATCTTCCTCACGGAAACGGTTAACAAGAGTGAATATCAGCTCTCTTGACTTCGTGGCATCCTGCAGGTCAGGACCCAGGACGTTGATGAGGGAATCAACGCAACGAGCGATAGCGGATGTCGTGGAAAGTTCGAGCTCGAGATTCATTGTAATTGCAGAGGAAATCTCGGCATGGTGGGTTTCTGAAACATAAAGCTGAACAAGCATGCCCAAGGTGCTGGGGACGTAGCCAGCAAAACTTAGTCCCGAGGCATCGGATGCAAGTGATAGTGCTTCGAGTGCCCAGAAATGGACCACCGGGTGAGGGTCGTTGCAAAGAGACATTAAGATGCCGAGGATTGTCTTCAGGTGGTAACCGGCCGCCATGCCACCCACCTGAGTTTGGATGGACCCAAGTGCCATGGCACAGCCCGCTCTCGCACTAGGTTCACGGTTGCCCACGATGGTATCGACTAGGTACTTGATTTCATTATTCGTAAAGCCATTTCCGTACACATTGCATAAGCGAGCAGTTGCAGCGTACCCCAAGCTTCTGACATGTTCATCTGGGTCAAGGACAAAGTCGCGAACGATATCTTGTAGCAATGCTTCAACTGCCTGGTTCGAAATGTCACCGGAAGGCGACTTTGTCTCTTTCACAGCTACCCTCATGGTAGCAAGAATGGCTGCCGCAAGGTTGACGTTGATGGCAGCCTTGCGCCCAGGATCTCTGATCAGAGTGCCAGCAGATGCAAAAGTTCGAATCTGCTCGAGTATACTCTCCTGGACCTTGCCAGGAGTGAGTGGGAAGGCGAACGCAAACAGCTGAATAGCCGCATTGATGACCTCCGTGGCAGGGGGATCAGGACTTGAAACTGAGTCTGTACTGCCAATATACAAGACGGAGGCATCATGCTCTAAACTGCCACAGATTGGCGAGCGCAAGAGGTTATTTATCATGTCTTCTGGACTATCGAGTTCATCTTTGTTCCCATCATCCGAATTTTCCTGCTGCCCAGGGAGCATTCTGACACGTGTGCCAGCAACAAGGCCAGTAATGCCGAAACCTGAATTGTCGCCCACATCCCAGACAGACTCGAATGTAGCGGCTGCATTCGCAATCGAGGCACTCAAAGAGTTTGGTGCATAGTTCTCCGGGTCGGCGAAGAGTGAAATCGCGAGTGTCAGCAAATTAGACTGCAGGAGTGCCTCGCTTCCACCAGCTGGACTGAGGTTGACGAGCTTGACGTAACATTGCAAGACTCTGCGCTGAACCATCATCTCAAGATCTTGGAGCTGTAGGGCAGGGGCTAGTCTCTGGCTGACGTCGTCAGAGGTCTTCTTAGACGGCAGAGTTCTTAAGAAAGCCGTCGTGTTCTGGAGCATGGCGGCTATTCTCTTTGACACATCCACTGTCAAGAGACGGCTGTTGAATTCGAGGAAGGCCAAAATCGAGCCCATCGCGCATTCTCTAACATGTGTCAAGAACGACACCTCTAGGAAACTTCGGGCTGATGTATTATCTTTAGCGAGGGGTTTCGGAAGCGCATTCTTCCAAAGTAAAAGGAGCTGTGATAGATGTATCTTGACAAAGTTTGGCCCCAAGGACATCAAGCCTCCAATAAGGACCCAAGCTACTTGAATCTGTGTACTTGCAACCCTGAGCTGCGCTTGACTGCTCGATTTCAACATATTTGTCGCAATAGTTAACACACGACTGTTGATCTCAACTGATCCATAGAGTGGACGAGCAGGGCTTGCACTCAGAGTTGCGGCAAGTCCATGAGAAAATCCAATGCATCTTCTGGGTGAATTACGTCCCGATCCGAGAAGGGATAGTTCTCGGTTCAGGCTGTTCATACAAACAGAAAGGCAAGGAAGAAGCTGCTGGGGGCAGGCAAGGACAAGCGTCTTCATACAGTGAGATGCAAATACCTGAACAGTATAGCTGGAATGTTGCAAGACTTGCAAGAGACCGTCTCGACATGATTCTGCGAAGGTATTTGCCGCAGATCCTAGTGATTGGATAAGCGAAGACACAGCGCTCAGCGTCGCGATCAGAGTATGCTTAGAAGGCTCTGGCCTTTCTGCTAGAGCTTGAGGGTAGTTCTTCAAGACATTGTTGATGAGAGATTTTGCAGCGGATATTTGGCCAGACTCTCCCAAAATCTTGTGCCCAATGACATCTTGTATAACGACGTCGACTATATTTCTGGATATCAGAAGTCGATATCGATTGTTGGCGATTGTAGAGTGACCCAGCACATCTATCGCGAGACTCTCGACTATGTTGAGATAGTTTGTCTCAACAAGCTTTTCTCCCAGTCGCCTGAAAAACTTACCATAGCACACACCAATGGCTGCTCGAATTCTGTTTGAGGCTGTCGATTTTACATATTGAGATGCCAAGTTCTTGAGGATATCCGTCAGAGACAGAGCCAGTACTTGACTGCGCTTGCCTGAAGGAGCTGGGCTCGCTGATCTAGAGGGAATGTCCAGCTCATCATCGGCAATGTTAGGTATCGTGGACTGGCGTTTCAGTGCCTTTTTGGTCTTTTTGCCCTTTGGTGACGCAAATTCTGGTGGACCGCCCTCGGAATGACCCTGGAACAAGGCTTCGGCAAAGCACTCTGCTGCAGCCTGTCGGACCTGGACTGAAGGAGAGTCAAATGCTTTAGATATTGCAGTCTCGAGTTTGTCCAAGTCACTCAAGTACAAGAAATAAGGCGTGTGCCTGAACAATGTCTTGAGAGTCCGGCAGGCGGAAGCAACAACAAGATGACCTTTGTCGGATGAAGCATGATTTCGTCCTTGCTTCCAGATGTCACGCGCAATCACTTCTTCCATGCTACCCTCAACCATACCAACGATCTTTCCAAGCGCGGTAAGGCATGCTGCACGGATTCCAGCATTATTCGAGGAGGACTTGAGAAGCTTGAGCAAGGTTGAGCAAGCAAGGGGATGTAGTCCAATGGCGCTATCGCCAGCAGAAGCGAACACATCACCTAGGCAGACAATAGCCGCATGCTTGGTCCGTATCTCAGCATCGGATTTTGACTTTCCACTCGATATAGTTGCGATCAAGTCATTGATCGTTTCGAAGAGAAGTTTCCTGTCTCCAATTCCGAAGATGTGTGCTAAGCATTTCCCCAAATTGTTCCGGATGACTCGAGAAGGCTGTGGTGAAGAGAGGTTAACTATCTGGAATATTTCCTTCTTGAGATAGAATTGCTGTGCTGTGCAATCATCCGCTGCTAATTCAAGGACGTGCTTCGTCAAGCTCGAGACATATGTGAGCAGGAAAAGGTCTTGCTGTTCGGCGGGGAGGGACTGAAGCTTGGGGAGATCGAGCTCTGGATTCGTAGTCGCGGTGTCGGAGGGAGCTTGCGCTTCGGGATTCCGTGCTGGAGCTGGAGCTTCAGGCTCCTGTGTTGACGACATTGCGCACGAAAATCGACGCCGTCAACTATATGAGAGTTCGAAGAATACGTAGTGAAGCCGCAGGAGTAATTGAATTTGTGGTCTCTTGCTATGAATGTTTCAAGTGGTAAGACTGGTAATGGATACCTAAGTTAGGTAAGTAGCTGACTTTGAGATCCCCTAGACTTATGCCACATGCCACTTAGGTTCCATTCCGTTGCTTCTAAACCACTGTAAGTCATTGTGGGGCGTCCTCAGTGCCCGGAGTTTGGCCGATTCAGCCTGAGCCCAGGCATGTTGAAGACTGGCACGAGAAGTCACGAAACCTGGGTATTTCTCTATTGACAGATTCTGAGACTCAAGGGGAGCATCTCGGCGTGACTCCTTCGCTCACTATGGCGACACGAAAGTGCCTGAGCCCGCTGATAAAGGCACGTCAGGCAATCGCCAATTCAATCTGTTACCAATGTCAACGGTCCTTCGTGACAACACCAGCTCAATTGGCTGGTCACAACAAGTGGTCCAAGACAAAACACATCAAAGCTGTAACTGATAAGAAGAAGATGACTGAGAGATCTAATTTCACCAAGACAATTGCCATGTATTCAAGAAGTAGGCATCATTGTGTGAGTGTTAACGGCCTGAGCGGTTTTCTAATATTCGATAGTGTATGGAGATGATGTCAAATTCAACCCTCAACTGGCCACTGCAATAAACGCTGCAACAAAAGGTATATATGCACAGTAGTCTTTAGTCCCGATTTGTGTCTGACTCTTGGTGTTAGCGAGTATACCAAAAAATTTAATCGAGGGCGCAATTGCACGAGGTCAAGGTCGTTCAGCCACAGGCGCGCAGCTCGAGTCTATGTCTCTGGAGGTCCTCATGCCCCCTGACATTGCGATGGTCATCGATGCTGAGACAGACAATAAGACTCGGACTCTCCATGACCTGCGCCTCGTGGTGAAGAAGGCCGGTGGAGTGGTTGGGTCAACAACCTTCTACTTTACAAGACGTGGGAGAGCTGTTTTCAAAGCCAAGGAGTGCGGGCCCTCACTCTCAGATGTTCTGGACGAGGCGATTGAGCACGAGGGATTGGAAGATGTCGAGGAACTGCCAGAGGGTGACTTCTTGGCTTGGACCCAGCCGAACATGTTGACAGCCATCACTGAGGCCCTGTCTAAGAAGTTTGAGCTTGAGATTCTCGACTCAGACATTGTCTGGGCACCGAATGAGGACACAAAAGTCAGCATTGACACCACGGAACAGGCTGATGCTCTCGACATGCTCTTCAACGGGCTCAAGGAATATCCGGAAGTCAGAGCCATTTATGCCAATGTACGTCAGGGAGTTGTAGGGGACGAAGAGTGGGACAAGGTTGAGAGAAACCTGGATGTATAAAACATAGAACAGCGATGAGCTTGTAACACTTTCGTACGATGCTGTACTTTGCCCATACCAACAGATGGGAAATATTTCCAATGCCTTCCAAACGCCATGAATACCGTTAATGCTGCCCTTGTGGAACCCTCTGGCTAATAATGTACATGCTTGAATCCGATTCGCTGGGCTTCAAGAATCGGACTGTTCATTGTCGGGCTGCTGTGCTGCTCTTTTGCGTTCCTCTTCAAGCTTTTTGGCCTGTCGGAGCTTTTGTCGCGCCACGATGCGGTCATACTCGGCTTTGATCTCGTCCCGGTCCTTGGGGATCTTGTTGCACTCTTCGGGCTTGGGCCAGAAGCCAGGTACGGCGAAGCGATTATCGAGGTTGGTGCCAAAGTAGAACATGATTCCGATAGGAAACATGATATACGTGCCGAACTGCGGACATGTCATGTCAATATCTCGTTCGCAGCTTTGTCATCGTCTTCAACAGAGCCACTTCGAAATACATAAAACTATGCTGAGGGAAGACAACATAAACATACCTTGAACACTTCGAGGTTAAGACCACCCATTTTGAATGTCGTTTTCTTTGACACCTTCTTAGGCAATTGACTTGATGCTGAGAATGGAGGCAAAATGTTTGTCTTGCATGACGGGATGATGCTCTCTAGACACATACCCCCGGTAGAGCGTTAGAAACTTAGTACCTAGGTACCCCGCTATGAAAATCAGATCACGATGATTGGTAGCTTTCCATGTGAGCTGATGCAAGATATTTCTTTCTTGAGACATTATGATACCAAAACTACCCAAGGCCAAGATTCATATTAGGTTATTCCCATGAGATTTTGCTTATTTCTCAAATGTCTTGGCCAACCATTCCCTCAACGAAGAGGTATATATAACGTTTTCTAATCGTATATCATCCTTAATTCACAACCTACCACCCGTGCATGTCTATACAAATATAACTACTTATGTAAACTCCTTATCGCAATATGTTCAACGCCAACAACGAGCTATCCAGAATTCCGGGCCCAAGGCCTTGGCGTATGCATAAGATCCTCAAACTCCTTGTGGTACAATGTATTCTTAGTTTAGCCTCGGACCGCCAGCCCTTGCCTTTTGAGCTTCTTCCATCATCAGGCGTTCCGTGAAACTGCGCGGGGTGCCAGAGAAGCCGGTGTTGGCGACGCTGGCGCGGAAGCTGCTTAGATCCGCTTCATCCATGCCGCTGCGTCCGTCCAATCCCCCAACAAACGTATTGAAGTGCCCTAACGAGGCAGCTTGAGCATGTACTTCGGGATTACGAACGACAGGCATGACTACTGGCCGTCCTTTGTATGATCCCACGGAACCAGCTTGAAATCGGGCCGCGATTGGTGACGTCGGCCCTGAGCCAGGCCTCTTGGTTATGTGTACTGCCGGTGAAGTTGCGTATAGAGACTGCTCAGTCTCCGGTACATTCGGCAAGTCAACTTCGGTATCCTCGTCGACCGTAAGAGGTTTTGGTTTCGATTTGGGCTTTGGCGGCGCAGATAAGCCGCCGCCTTCCTCAAAGTGAAAAAGCTCGTCTTCCTCGCCCAAGTCTTCGTCGACGGCTCCCACTTCGTCGTGAGTGCCAGAACTAGGAGCTTTAGTAGGTGAAGCTGGGCTTGCATCATGGCCACTGGTCTGGCTCTCCTCGGGGATTCTGTTCAAAGATGGCGATGCAGGAGCTTTCTTATTGGTAAAAGACCTAGGTTTCGCCATTGAGAGAAAGTCGTCATCGGAGGAATCCTGATCCTCGTCTGGGTCCTCACTTACGCTCCCCAACGTGCGTTCGATCCGAACAGATTCGGGAACGTGGCGTGGCGATGGCGGCTCCGGTGCAATAATAATCTGACTGGCCCGTTCTTCTAACGGGGATTCAGAAATGCTTGCATATTTCTTGTCGTCTTCACCGGAACTTTGACCTAGGTTTGAATTAACCTCGGTCCACACTCCTTCCTCCAACGGCGCCTTAGATAGTGCTCTCAAAGCTTCTGAAGACGAAATCTTTCGAGGCGGTGGTAGGTCCTCCAGGTCATCGTCGAGCATAAATTCCGGGCGAGGCTGGTCGGTGGATGCGGCAGAGGCTGCGGAGGGAATCATGGAATCGGTAGGTTGTGGTGATGCTGTAGGTAAGACCTCTGCTCCCATAACATCAAAGCGCACACGTCTAGGACTCTGTGGAGGTTTGGAACTACTTGAAGATCGTCGTAGGGCGCTCCGTGGTGTTTTCGACTCGCTTCGATCCGAATGGCATGACGAGACTGTATCATTGGTTGAGCGGCGAACATGACCTGGCCGTCCGGGCGAATGAGGCACTACCGGCAAGGCATTCTGCAGTTGGCCAGTACCGTTATCGGGCTTCCTTCCTGTCTCAATAGCTGAGTCTTGCTTCTCGTCTGCCTGGATGCTCGGGTCAGGCAACAACATGTCGAGAGGAGGAGTATGGTGATTTGTGAGGGGAGGAGAGATAGGCGGTCTTGGGGGAGAGCCCTCTAGCAAGGGAAGGTAAAAGAGCAATTCGTGATGTCGATCGCGGGGACTGCCTGGAGGCTCTGCGGCTCCCGATCCGGAGGTAGCGACAGTGGCCGGCGGGGGAAAGTGGCGTTGAGTCGATTCGAGTGGTAGAGTTTGTGAGTCAGCTGCAGCTTTATTAAGGTCCAGATCCAGACTTGTGAAAACTGAGCTGAGGTCTGGGTATTTGGGTAATGACTGGGCTATGGACTGGGCAACATTGGAAACGATGTCGGGTTGTGTGTCTCGGAGCAGATCGTGGTAGTAGCGCAGGAAATCAGCTGCCACCTCGTGGCGAAAAGTGTGAACCTTGTGCTCGAGCTCTGAGAGCCTCTGAGAGAGGATATTGACAAGGCTTTCCTCGTCCATAGTCTACTCGTATGTATACCTACAGTACTCGTAGTGCCTTGAGTTTTAACAGGTCCCTCCGGGCGAGCTAAGACTAGACAAAGAGGGATGTCTCGGTATGCGCATGACGCAACAAGCTCGGGAAAGATGTTTGCCTTGCCAGAGAAGGGGATTTTTATGAGTGACGGCACGTGAAGGATTCCACAGGATTGTGAGTAGTAAGGGCGGGAGATAGGTAAATCAACGTTAGAATGGGGATTTTGATTTTGACGACGACGACGCCGTGGGCAGACCAAACACAAATCGAGCTTTGGGGGGATGATAGTGCGAACATTGGTACGCCTAACAGCGGCCCTGGTTCTAAGTCTGGCTAGACCATTCTAAAACTCGACATACAATGGGTCTCGAATCAATCTCTACCTAAGCCTCCAACATTTTGACAGCCCAGATGGAACATGATCAAACGAATGGATGGATAACTAGATACGATATTAAATGAGTGAATGATTCGACTACTATCGGTTTGACTGCAACTCGCCAATTGACTGCTAGTTATATGTTTTACTCAATGGACGAACTGGTTGGTCTTCTCTGACTTCGTCAGCTCTGATCTAAGGATAGTAGCTCAGCCAAACAACAATGCTTTGTCCTGACTGGCCGGTTCCGGACACTCATTGCGATGATCATTTTTCTACATAACATTTGATCCAGGATAAGGTAAGATACGCCTGAATACATGTATAAGTACCTTTCCCCTGCTGCCCTGGAAGCACTTGGCCAGTTCGATTGGGTACTAAGGTATGCGGGAAAAAAAGAACCCCGCCGGTTAACCCGTTATCCAAACTTGCACCTTGTCACAGTCAGTGCGGGTACCTCTCCAGCTATCAGTATCAGCTACAGTTATCCGTTTCGTCATGTCGTATGAAAATTCTCCTGTAACGATCGATCGATTCCAACTCGGCCGAGAACTTTTATCATAGACCATCAGAAATCTCAGCCAGTTGCATCATAGGACCCATCTTCAGGCTAGTTCCAAGAATCCATACTCTCATTACCTGAGAAGGTAGGTCTACGGAAATACAATGATCCTCACAGGCATGACTCTAGCCTTGATACAATCCATCAGTCTAGATCATAATAACATGATGTCTATTGCAAGCATAAGGTAGCGATGAAGGTTCGGAAAGACATGAGAAAATGGTGCGCTGAGGTCAACGCACAGTGGACTCAGGTCCCATTCCGGGTTTGTTACAAGCCTTATGTCCTGTAGATAGGAAAGTATAGGTACATCAGACGGCCGCTTAATCTTGACGCAAGTTTATCAAAACATCAAAAGAGGTATTTTACTAGTATTCAACTCGACATACATATACAACGTTCGCATTGATAGCCGCGTCAATTTTGTTGTCCTTGAGCCCGGTTTCTGTCCTAATAAGTGATCGTAATTGTAGGTAACAAGCTTCTTCTCACAACGATTCAGAACGTCGACTCGCTGTAAGCACCACGTTTCTGCGCTATACAATTACCAATGCTTAGGTAGTATCAACTCAGGTGGGATAATATTCTAATCAATTTGCACACTTATTGCTTTATATAAAACATAATAGCGGATTATGAGTCCCTCAATACGTTTTGTTGGTTATCATCCATCGCGAATACTATGGATGTTACCTGCTACACTTCCTGGCGACCTTACACCGCCTTCTTGTTTAGGAATTGGACATTTTTTGCCGTGAATAATCCTGGAGCTCTACAAACACTGACTGGCCTGAGCTCTCCACAATTCCTCAGGTACCGACCTAGATACTCTGGTAGCCAATACTGCATTCGACTCGACGACGGCATCGTATCTTGAGCGACTTCGAGATACTCGAATCTATAATACTTCCCCCTTGGTAGTGCCTGAATAACAGCCATGTCAACAATAACTCCCGATGCGCTTCAGTCAGGACAGCCGCCCGTCATTCCCCTGTCCTTCAATGGTAACCAACCCGAAAAGGTGACGCTCTACCCACTATCGAACTACACGTTTGGAGTCAAGGAAACCCAGCCTGAAGAGGACCCATCAGTCATCGCTCGTCTCAAGAGACTCGAGGAACACTACACGGAACATGGGATGCGCCGCACCTGCGAAGGCATTCTCGTCTGCCACGAGCACAACCACCCACATATTCTGATGCTGCAAATCGCCAATGCCTTTTTCAAGCTCCCCGGAGACTACCTGCGCCCCGAAGACGATGAGATTCAAGGCTTCAAGTCGCGGTTGGACGAGAGACTGGCGCCTGTCGGCCGCTTGGGGGAGGGTGAGGAAGCTGGTGACTGGCAAGTGGGCGACTGCCTTGCTCAGTGGTGGAGGCCTAACTTCGAAACGTTCATGTATCCGTTTATCCCGGCGCATGTGACGAGGCCAAAGGAGTGCAAGAAGCTCTACTTTATTCAATTGCCCAAACAAAGTAGGTCAACCGATCATCGTTGAGAAACCAGACACTTATTCTTCTTGTAGAGGTTCTAAGCGTTCCCAAGAACATGAAGCTTCTGGCCGTTCCTCTATTTGAACTCTACGACAACACTGCCCGATACGGCCCACAGCTTTCTGCAATTCCCCATCTTCTCAGCCGATACAACTTTGAGTTCGTGGACGAGAATGGTAACGTCGTCGCTGCCACACCAGGGTCTGCCGCGCCAGATGGCTATGTTCCATACACAAAAGTCTTGGCAGGCGACGATACGGACATGAAGGAGGAGAATGGAACAAGCTGAACCCCCTATAGGGCCGCGGGGACACGGCGATGGTGTTCGGCGTTTTTTGGTTGTTTGCCCGTGTAGGAAGGACGTGTAAAAGCTCAAGTCTCGGTTTTCTCTTTTCGTTCCCTTTTCTATACATCTAAGTCCCACTTTTCTGTGCATCTCACTCAAGCCTTTTCCCCCTGGATAGTTGCAACGACCCGTCTCTGGTGGCGAGCGGCACGGAACTCGAGGTACCAGATTCCCTGCCAAGTTCCTGTAGCCTAGGTATGGTTATATCAGTCACTTATGACCGAGTTAAAGATTGGCTGGCACTTACAAGCTTTCCATCCTTAATGGGAATAGTAACGCTCGCCCCAATGAGCGCAGACTTGATGTGGGCAGGCATGTCGTCTGGGCCCTCGGCACTGGCAGCTATCAATGTCTCCTCTTGCGACTGATACGCAAAGTACTCACTCATGACGGTATAGAGCCTCTCCCTTGGGTCCTTCAGCTGGCGCGATTCTGTCAAGAGCATCGCTCATATCCTCTCGAACATCAGAGTCCCCTTTGTTTTCTCATATCAGCATCGAGGGCTCTCCGGGTCCGAATGGTTTAGCCTACAGTTCTCGTTCAAGCTCAAAGCACAGCTTGTGTGTTGAACGAAAAGGTTCAAAAGGCCGACCTTGTAATCCCGGATTTCGGGAAGTGAAGACACAACCTGATCAGTTATGAGGTATGATCCCCGTGACTTAGCAGGAAGGGTGAATTGCTTCTGAAAAAAGCTCATGGTTGTTGCCGTCGAACGGTCTATCACTGGAAGGGTAGTTGAGCGGGGTTGAGGGGATCCTGATAATCCAACAAGGCCAAAAGGCAGTGTCCAGAGATAGTGAAACAGACCAGGGAACAGAGAGATTACAAGTAGTAAACACAGAAGCACTGGTGTCGTTGCAGAGTTGAGACGTGATGTTTGAAGTTGAGGCATAGCTTAGAATGAATCGTGCTTGAAAGCAAACAACCGTCATAGTGTGGGGCCAGAGTTGAACTCTATGGGTCTCTTTCTATGCGTTATACCAAGCTCCTCTTGGCCAATCGCAGCGCACCATTTATAATCCCTTCTAGGTAGTTCCCTTTAGGTACCTATACTCTATCGCCGGAGGTAGGTAAGCATCGCATTCACTTTGATAATATGAAACAGCAGCATAATTTCGTGTCCGATCGCTTCAGTCGATATTTGTGATAGTTCTTAACAACATGCCGATTTGATGGTGATTTTGACATGTCATCAAGGCAAATAGACATGAAGACCGCACTAGGGGAGCTATCGGTTTGTTCTTTCATTGTATTCACGGAGTATATACAGAAGTTTGAGCTCTCCATTCAGAAACATCACAGTACACGGACCCTTTTTGCCTCTAGCGCATGTCTAAGTAGTGATCCAGATAGCAAACCTCTCTTTCCGGTCCTATCGTTCGGTGGTGATTATGACAGAGGGTAAGAAGTTTCTGGGAGGGATTCGAGATGGGCGCGATGGTGTTCGTGAGCCTAAAATATAGTATGAGTATTGACAAGCATAAATTGTTATGGGTGTTCCGTACGAAAGGGAGGCCGCAGTAGCCACAAACAGCAATCTCGGGCTTGTCGGTGTTGATAAAGACTCTGGGATGACCCTCGGGACCACCTCCACCATTGCAGGCAACAATGCGCTCGTGTGTCCATGTAACGGGCTGCTTATGAATCATCTCAATGGCGGCCTTGGGTTGGGGCTACAACGCAGTTAGCTACTTTGATATTCCATCCCAGCTCCCTCGCCTTGGTTGTACCTGGAGATCGAAGTCGGTCTGCTCGAAACGGGGGCCGGTCATGGCCTGAGAACGTGGTCTCTGGCTACGGGACCAGACACCGACGCGGTTGGGAGCTTGGTTGATCTCGACAGGCTTGTTCTCGTTGACGGGGGCGGGGGCAGTCTCGTTAGTTTTGGTAGAGACAACAGCCTCGAATTGCCGAGCGGAGGTGGTGAAGGCGCGCTGGGAGAGGCGCGCACTGCGCGCAAAGACGCCAATTGCTCTCAATCGAGACGTGGCCATTGTAAATTCGTCGATTTCTCGGTGTGCGGATCGAGTCGTCAGTGTCGGCACTGAATGATCTTCTCGTGGATGTGAGGCATTGAACTTGGCTGTTGATGATTGCAGCCCCGGATCCTGGTTTATCCGTGACCGAAATATTTTTGTTCTTTTAGACGGAGGTAATGCGCCTGTGTACCTAAGGAACATCGCGTTTTGCGATAAACACGATTTTTTTCCCTCTTGTAATCGAAATACTGCCAGAGCTTGTAAATCGATCTTCATGAAATAACTTAATACACAGGGCCGTTTTCTTCCCTGTAGCTATAGCCTCTCCACGTGTTTGCGCCACCGGAGCTTTTCCCACTCGAACTATACTACGAAGCGTCTTCGCAAAGATAATAATTATTGGCACGAGCATTCATCATGGCGCCCGAAACACCACGAGCAGTCTCTTCGAGGCTTCTTACTATGAAGTTTATGCAACGGGCAGTGGCCTCAGAAAATTCATCCCCGGATTCAGAAACACATTCATCCAAGAAAAGAAAGACTGGACATTCCCCAGCGGCGGGTCGCCTTGACCTGAACATTGACCAGGCTGCAATCAAGGCCGCTCTGGATGCACAAGAAACCAAACGACAAGAGGCCCTGGAGAAGCATGTCGGGGCCGACACACATTGGGTTCTTGACAACCCATTTGCTGGGTTAAAAGCTGCAAGTCACACCAAAGCACCTCTCAATGTCGTGTATGTTGGGTATGGTGATATGGATTCATCTAATGACTCAGGCGATAATGAGGACGTGCCGAGAAACGGGCGTACGTCAACAAATAGCTTCAAGAAGGCGGCGAACCAGGCATGTCGATCACAATGCTGTGATAGATAGGACCAAGACTGCTAACTGGCTGTGACAGAAACAAGAATCCCACAAGACATCAGACAACTACAGCGATAGTGAAGATGAGAACTCAGACGATGCAAATACACCGGCGCATGGACAAAAGCGGAAGCCATCCAGTGATAGCCCAAGCCGTCCGCGCTCCCGTTCACGGGCACGGCCAACTGCAGAGAGTGCCAAAGCCAAAGAATTCCGGGATAAGAGGAAGAAAAAAGAGGTGAAGCTAAGCAAGCCAACATCAATATCCTCTGGTGGTGGTGTTTCCTCAGGAGGCGGAAGCCAGTTCTCACCTGCTGGAAAAACCATGACCTGCTACAAGTGCCACCAGACCGGTCACAAAGCTGTCGACTGTCCTAAGAGGGGTCAAATGGCGCACATGTATGATTAGGTCATATCAAATCGATGGAGATATCTTTACTTGATGTCATCTGCGGATTTGACACTGCACCAGCTCTAACCCAAGCCTGGAGCTCCTTAGCATATACAAGAGGACGCTCCCTATTTGCCCCTCCGTACATCATTGTATACCAGGGTTAGGCGAAATGGGGGCAATCCAACAAGGTTAAGAAGTGAAGGGAGCGGAAAAACGAAGATACTAGCATTGCATAGCACACAGCAATTGCGATAACTGCTGAGCAAACTCCTTTAATAACGACTTAGATACCAACTTCATGGGTACTGAAGTGCACCTCCTGAGCAAAGACAGGGAAGCCATAATAATTTGCCGATTTTCGTGATTAAGGGTTTGTTGGACACAAGGGATACAGGGACGTCTTGCATTGAGCTTGTACCATGTGCACCCAAGGTATGTGATGTATACTCCTGGGATTGCAATGAGATGTAGCCGCTCTTACTACGGTACAACCAGTGAATCACTATGCTACGTACATGGATTTGTATGTATTTACCCATACTACTCAGAATCTCTACAAACCTTAGTCAACCGATAAATGGTGTTAATGTCATTTTAAGGCATTAGCCTCACGTATCCAGATCGCCAATAACACTGTTGCACTGCCAACTTTGAAATGATACTCAGGATTTCTGTGATGTTGGGTAAATTGCCCAGGCAAAACAACGATCGATATACGTAGCGCTGTGATTATAACTCCGTGGATGGTGATATTGGAGAGATTGAGATACCGAGAAGGGATATAAACCTTCATTTCACCCATCTCTTCCTATCCACATATGATTTAGATCCGTATATATTACAAAATCTCATCCGGGCTTTAGACCCATTCAGCACCATGATTCGATTGATTACCGACCTATTGGACGGCACAACATTAAACAGAAGGCGAAATTGGACAAATACTTGTCCAGCAAGGTGCCCACTCCAGGTCACTCATCAAAAGAAACATTCATATGCAAGCAGCATATAAATCTGGAAGCCAAAGAACAGTATCTAATTCTAGCGGCAACAGTGGTGCTCTAACTCACACCTCAAAGGTAGGTACATAGAGGTAGTGTTAGTCTGCGCTCATCGTGAGTTTTCCTTCTTCTTTGTTCATAACCTCTAGGGAGCAAGAAAACCTCTGATGTTAAACGCGAGTGCAAAAAAAGAAAAACATTACTTAATATAAGGTCTGTCAAATCTACACCAAATGATACTAAGTTTATTCAAGTCTTTTTGTCGTTTAGGATGGAGATCGCCTCCCCTTTATCACTTCTGTCCTACCTACCTATGGAGTTATCCAGTCAGGGACCCGACGGGGACTCTAGGTAATGGAAGGTCGTTGATGCATTGGATTGGTCGGACGCCTAAGGATCTGTCGCGTTCAGGGGTAACCGTTCACAGTTTTTGATACCACAGAGTAGGTAGAGATCCGACTCATTGAGCATTTGGGAGACGAAAGAGAACACTCTTCTTTATCTCAGCGCTTGTTCGCGAATCACTGAGCTTCTCTGTCAGCATAAGAACCTCGAGAGGAGAGTTGCAAGAAACTGACCATGAAATAAGTACTACCTAGGCATAGCTTGGAAGTACATGCCTACCTTAGGTAGATGTGTGTTATTCAGACTTTGGTATCATTGGCGTTGATTCCCATGTATGTGAGTGATGACCATGTTCAGCTCTCTCGATACTAATACCTGCGAAGGAGAAAGGAACAACATCCATACCCGTTTTTGACACCATCGTCTCGGATTTATTTATCTGCCAGCTCCTTTTGTTCCTTCATACACGCCCACATCTCCGCCTCAGCATTCCACGATGGTTATTAATTGGCAGAGGCTTTTGTTGTCTCGCCAAGCTCATCATATACGTGATGAAGAGACAGCACCTTGCTGACGAATTGTTGCTTAGTTCTTAAGCCGCCTCATTTTGAACACATCACATTAGCAAGGACAAAAAGGAATAAAGGTCTGGGAAGACTTGGCTACCTACCTACCTTACCCAGCATCAACTCCCCAACTTTCCCTTTAGCATCTATTCAAATCTGGCACCCGCACGACAACTGAGAACTGTCGTGTCCCTCAAAGAGTCCAGGGTCTCAATATCCATTATACCCTTGTCAGCTTCCAGAGCTAGTAAGCAAGCCATCATCACCCAACAAGGTTGTTCTTGTCCATCCTCAATATCAGGGACCAGCCGAGACCCTTGATTCCAAAAAGGATTCGGGATTGGTCATTCGAAAACTGATCCTATTTCGAGATAGGGTCCGTACACGCCGAGAAACTCTTTCATAATTAACGAATCGGTAAAACTCGGTATCCTTCTCTTCTCTTCTCTTTTCTTCCCTTCTTACCCTGACAACCATCTCAACGGAGGCTCATCCATCGTTACTGGTAACACTGCTCCAAAGGCATCAGTAGATCGCTGGTTCTGCACAGACCCTTGGCCTCTTTATTCTGCTGTGCGCGTGCTCAATATCGAGTGGCGCACCCCACAAGCTCAATCGTCGCCTTCAAAGTGGTTCGGTCATAGAAGGACACAATTCAAAAGTTCAACTCAATTCAACAGTCAGACTGGTCTGGCTCGAGGATATCCCCCGTTTGCGCCAGCGATATTCTAACCCTAGTCAGTTAGAAAGTGAGGAAACTAAGCTAAGGTAACGAGGCGATGTTTACCTACTAAGGTACATATAACCAGCACAGGTACCTTTTTCATGACATACCTACTACTAGGTAGGGACCTAACTAACTGTCTGCAGCCCAGCTTGCCTTTCCTAGGTCCAGGCACCTGGCTTCCCCATCTGCTTCATCATCTTTCAGATCTAGCCCCTGTATCCATCCATTCCATTGCTAGCATCATAGCCCTCGGCTCTCAGCAAGTACCTTACCTACTCCCCCGCGACACGGCCCTGCCCTGCCCTGCCCTGTAGCCTCCAGGGACTGTCTTACAGTAGGAACCTTACCAACGGGACGGTTACCCGTTCTGTACCTTACTTCCAGGTCACTTCTGCTTTGCCATTGTCATACTTACCGCACTACGTTATTTCCTTGGTTCTCAACATCAATTGGATCACATTCGTTCCATTGTCCAGCGTCCATCGTCCTGTACGCGCCGACTTTGTCCAATCGACTCTCGTACCTGAGCACGCAACGCGTACGAACCCTTGCGATCGGCGACCTGCCCTCCCACAGTTCACGGCCGTTTTCTTCCTCCGGTTTCCGGATACAACTTGTGCCGTGTGTGTCGGTGTCACTGTCGGTGTCGGTATCGGTGTAGAAATTTGGTTTTACCACTGCATTTGCATCTGCATTTGCAACATACACAATGCCTCACTCTCAGCATGAAGAAGATGCCCCCGCAACGACGGGTGGTGCTCCCATACCGGTGACGCTTGTTACCGACTCTCTCGAGAAGCCTTCCCTCGACGATCGCCACTATCGAGTCATTCGACTTGGCAATGAGCTCGAGGCTCTCCTGGTGCATGATCCCGAGACCGATAAGGCCAGCGCTGCACTGGATGTCAATGTGGGAAATTTCAGCGACGAGTCTGATATCCCCGGGATGGCCCATGCGGTTGAACATGTAAGTGCCCCAATACAACATTTGTGATGTCATACAAACAGACAATGGACTAACATTTCTGCTTGTCAACAGCTTCTTTTCATGGGCACCAAGAAATTCCCAATTGAGAACGAATATGGCCAATACCTCTCCGCCAATTCAGGAAGCTCAAATGCTTACACTGGGCCAACATCGACGAACTATTTTTTCGATATTTCTGCCAAACCAGACAATGACCAGGATCCTTCAGATACCAACCCTTCTCCTCTGCGCGAGGCCCTGGATCGATTCGCTCAGTTCTTTATTGAACCGCTCTTCTTACCTGAGACCTTAGACCGAGAGCTGAAAGCTGTTGATTCAGAAAATAAAAAGAATCTTCAGAATGACACATGGAGGCTTCACCAGCTAGAGAAGTCTCTATCCAACCCTAACCACCCGTTCTGTCACTTCTCAACCGGCAATTTCGAGGTTCTCAAGACACTTCCCGAGGCACGTGGAATTAATGTGAGGGACAAGTTTATCGAGTTCCACGCCAGACACTACTCAGCAAACCGCATGAAGCTGGTTGTTCTGGGTAGAGAACCGCTTGACGTGCTTCAGAAATGGGTCGCCGAGTTGTTTTCTCCTGTCGTCAACAAAAAACTTCCACCAAACAGATGGTCAGGCGAACTTCCTTTCACGGAAACCGATCTCGGTATGCAGTGTTTTGCGAAGCCCGTCATGGACTCAAGAGAGCTTAACCTGTATTTCCCCTTCATCGATGAGGAGTTCATGTTTGCTACTCAACCTAGCCGATATATTAGTCACCTCATCGGGCATGAGGGCCCTGGAAGCATCATGTCATATATCAAGTCCAAGGGTTGGGCAAATGGTCTAAGTGCCGGCGCCTACCCTGTTTGCCCTGGTACTCCTGGTATCTTCGATGTACAGGTTCGCTTGACGGAAGAAGGTCTCAAGAACTACCCTGAAATCGTCAAGATCTTTTTCCAGTACATCACTCTCCTGCGTGAGAGCCCGCCCCAGGAGTGGATATTTCAAGAGCAGAAGGGAATGGCTGATGTCGATTTCAAGTTCAAACAGAAGACGCCTGCCAGTCGCTTTACCAGCCGAATCAGCTCGGTCATGCAAAAGCCTCTTCCTCGGGAATGGTTGCTCAGTGGACACAGCCGTCTCCGAGAATTTGCTCCTGATGAGATCGAAAAGGCCCTTGCCACAATTCGCCCGGATAATTTCCGCATGGTGATTGTATCACGCAATTATCCTGGCAACTGGGACCAGAAGGAAAAGTGGTACGGAACTGAATATCGACATGAAAAGATCCCCGAAGATCTTATGGAGGAGTGCAAGAAAGCCTTTTCAGTCTCTCCCAAAGATCGACTGCCCGCCCTTCACCTGCCTCACAAGAACCAGTTTATTCCCAACAAACTCGAGGTCGAGAAGAAGGAGGTGGCCGAGCCGGCACTGAAACCCCGGGTTCTTCGCAATGATAACATTGCCAGGACATGGTGGAAGAAGGATGATACCTTCTGGGTTCCTCGCGCCAATGTTATTGTCAGCTTGAAGACACCACTTATATACGCTTCGGCAGAAAACAACGTCAAGGCTCGACTGTTCTCAGACCTCGTCCGTGATGCACTCGAGGAGTACTCATACGACGCGGAGCTGGCTGGCTTGCAGTACAACGTCAGCCTCGATTCACGCGGCCTGTTCTTGGACGTTAGCGGCTATAATGATAAGCTGCCCGTGCTCTTGGAACAAGTCGTCACAACAATGCGAGACCTGGATATCAAGGAAGATCGTTTTGAGATTGTCAGGGAGCGCTTGATCCGAGGATACAGCAACTGGCAGCTGCAATCATCCTACCACCAGGTTGGCGATTACACCAATTGGCTCAATGCTCCCGAAAGGGACTTTATAGTAGAGGAGCTCGCAGCGGAGCTTCCAAGTGTCACGCTGGAAGGTGTCAGGCTCTTCCAGAAGCAGATGCTTGGCCAGGTTTTCATCGAAGTGTACGTACATGGTAACATGTACAAAGAGGATGCCCTCAAAGCAACCGATATGGTCGAGTCCATTCTGAAGCCACGGGTTTTGCCCAAGGCCCAGTGGCCTATCCTACGGTCCCTCATTCTGTCCAAAGGTTCCAACTACGTTTTCAGAAAAACCCTCAAGGACCCTGCCAATGTTAATCACTGCGTCGAGACTTGGTTTTATGTCGGTAGCAGAGAAGATCGCGACATTCGAACCAAGACTCTCCTTTTGGACCAGATGCTCCATGAGCCAGCCTTTGATCAGCTCCGGACTAAGGAGCAACTCGGCTACATCGTTTTCAGTGGACCTCGAGCTTTCTCGACGACTTATGGTTTCCGCTTCCTCATCCAGAGTGAAATGACACCAGAGTTCCTTGACTCGCGTATCGAGGCCTTCCTCATGAGATATGCAGACACTCTGGAGAAGATGAGCGAGACAGAATTCGAGGGCCACAAGCGAAGTCTGGTCGTCCGGCGTTTAGAGAAGCTTAGAAACTTGGACCAGGAGTCCACTCGTCATTGGAACCAGATCACGAACGAATACTACGACTTCGAGCTCGGTAAGTTACAAAAGGCATGCTTTATTCGGTGAACATCTACTGACCTTCTTGATAGCCCAGCGCGATGCCGCACAGATTAAGCTTCTGACCAAACCTGAGGTCATCGAGTTCTTCAACCAGCACCTCAACCCTGCCTCCAGCCACAGGGCACGGTTATCAATTCATCTTCAGGCTCAAGGCAAGGCTGAAGGGGTCGATAAACGACAGGAAGAGGCTCAGAAGAAGGCCGACGAGGAGCTGTCCCCTGGGGATGCTGTAAAGATGGCCGAAGAAATCACTGATGTCAGGCTTTACAAGGCTGGTCTTACCGCAAGTTCAGGGGCCAGACCCGTCAAGGACATTAACGAATATGGGGATACGGATGCAAAGTTGTAGAGGTTATGCTGGGTCTTGGAATTCTCTAGGTTAACGACTTTGTGTTCTTGAAAAGCCAAGTTGGTGGTACATCTAGACAGAGGCGCGATACATTGACATTGAATGGTACAGGGGAGAAGACCCTGGACAGCAGGAATCGGGGGCCTGTAAATGCATACTGGTATTTAGAAACTCGTTTTAGCGAGTCGGTTTTGTACATGAATATAAAAGCGGTCGATCGCTTTGGGGTAGCCTTTGTTGAGACACAAGATGAGATGTGACTCGGTGATGATACCATCGGCCATTGCGATGGAGTGTCTACATTGATTAGTTTTACGCTCCCAGTCAGCCATGAAAGCCGATATAGGTCACATACAAACTCCAGGTTCGTGGCTAAATACACAAGAACCAGCAGTTCTTCGCACTTCAGCACTGTCTTCTATAGTAACAATTGTAAGCCAAAGCATTGATTGCACTTGGGCAAAAGGACAGGAGACAGGCAGGGTCGTGTTGACCGTCAAGTGTCATCATCGTCCAGATGCAAGCACTTATACGAACAATTTTGGAAGCGTGGACTGCAAGTGGTAGTTAGACCTACGCATAAGTTGTGAAACATCAAATCAGAAGAGGTCGGGAAGCAAGTGAATGACTTGTAACGGGAACATGCAGTTGTATGTATTTAGATTTCGACCTACAGTAAAACTGGTCGATATCGATCATGCCCTACTCTATGCCACCCCATTAAGTACCTTTCCCCCATTTTATATCCTGGTAAACGGAAACAAGTTGTAAGGGTTGTTAGGTCATTAGGTGGTTTCAGCTTCAACCATCCTGTGCTCGTTAGAAGAGCCCTTCGATTGACAAAACTCTTGTTATGAGTAAAGTGGGTGAAATAAGGAAAAATCCAATCCAACGTCAATTTACTCCCTAGAACATTTTAAGCACAGGCCCCAAACCTAGCGGTCAACCCTGGGTGATTAGCGGGCTTGGGATGTGAGTGTGGGGGAATGGAATCACCTCAGCCAGAAAATAAATGCAAGTAAAGATCCTACCCACTCAGAGGAGTTAATTTGCGATTTAGTGATCCATTATCAAGTCAATATTTTATGGCCAAGTTCAGACCTTGTGGTTATGTACTAATCTAAGTATGCGTATATATGTGTGAATGGTTTACCCAGGCCATAATTATGTTGACGACATAAGCTCGGATCTTTTCTTGATTCATCATTATCGCTTCCTAAGTGTACTTGAACTTTCCAGTGTCAGGGCACCCAGCTACCTCTACCCTACTACTACTTAGTTAATCCATCCATCGTAAAATTCGAGTCAATGGTCGCCCCACAATGTAGGTCGTTCTCAGCGGTCAGAGCCCCAATGCCATCATTAAAAAAAAATATAGAACC
>JAAVUB010000169.1:0-56273 GCA_014898885.1 Fusarium lyarnte (nom. inval.)
GAATTAACTTTTCTGGGCTCTGACTCGACGATGGCGATTATGATAGAGTCGAGACGGCTTTTAATAACAACTTACGATGAGTGTGATTCAGCCTGAAGGGGAACAGTGAACAAAACGAAATATCGACGCCACGAAGGCTTCGACGGACGAGACCGCAGGCTAGGTCGCAGACTAATCCATGGTGAAATTAGGGCCAGATGCGCTGTAATCTAGCGGGCGGTGGCTTCTCGCGGGCACGGGCGGGAGGGGCCGGTAAATGCCATTCCTTCATTCCAGGCTACGGCAGATGAACACGTTCACAATAACTCGGCATTCAGATGCGGTAGAGGTTGAGCAAGGAGAAGAATGACTGGCGATGCAGTCGCATTTTTAATTAATAACTACATAAAATATCCAAGAAGCCTTCCCGGTAAAAAGTGAAGATAAAAGAGGGAATCACTTGTAATCACCAAACTCCCATCCCATAAATAAATCCGTAAATTCCAGTTAAATTGCCAGTCAAATCATTTAGCCATGGAGATTCCGTTTCCTGCCTCGAGGGTATCATTGGAGTCAATTGAGCATCGTCGGTCCTTGACAAACTTGGGCCACGTGTTGGTGAGCACCAGGTACTTGATGTGCTTCTCCGAGTCGTCAAAGATGGTCGCGTCAAAGCCCTCGGGGATGTCGCCCCAGTACATGGCCTTGTCGCTCATGTATCCAGCGTCCGCGACAGAATCAGCTGCCATGATGCCAGTTTCGGAGCCGTGTGACGATGCAGCTGACGACTTGACTTTGGTGGGTGATGTTGTCATCTGGAATGTCTCGAATGGCAACGCTGGGTCAACCTGCTTCTTGTCGCCGTAGAGGATGCGCGCAGAGCTTTCAAAGACACTCTCCAATCTTCGTTGTTGTTGCGATGAAAGGTTGATCTGGAACTCTGCGTCGCGAGAGCTGACGAAGCCGGTGTAAATGCGAAGAGCGCTGTTAAACCTCTCGCGGACGAGTTCTTGCACCGACGGCTCGGTGATCTTCTCCGGGTCGCGCACAGCAGACGGTAATGAAGACTTCCACTCGGCGACAGCTCGCAGGAAGGCAATGTTCTCTCCCGAAAAGTCACGAAGCGCTGAGAACTGCTGGAGAGGCTCGGGGTTGCGCTCAAGGACGTACTCGAGAGCTTCCATGGTGAGGATACTCTCACCGGAGGCGCTGCTCTTGACAGAACCGTCCTTGGACCAGGACGTCAGAGCGGAGGGGGCAACAGTCGTGGATCCAGTAGCGACAGATCGAGCACCATTGGTCCCAACGCTTTTGTTGAGCTGCCATTGAGCGATGGAGTCAAGGGTCTCTTGGCGGAGGTTCTGGTGCTGGATGACTTCCCAGCAGGGCCAGAAGATGGTAAATATCTCGATGGCCATGATGGAGATGGCGAGCCTATTGTGCGACAGTGAGCAGGGATGTTTCTTAATGGGGGAGCATTGCTGAGGTAGGTGGCTTACCATTGGGGAGGAATCCAGTAGTAATTGATGGGCGCCATGGCAGGCACATACAAGGCGATGAGCCACATAGGAGTGGCATGGAGGCTGAGTGTCTCGGTCAGTTTTGTTGTTGGCCCTGTTCAAGGGACAACTCACTTAGCAATGCAGCATGCGACGGTTTGGACCCTCCATCCCTGTGTGTCGTTGACACCGCGGGCCTGCCAGAGGATGTAAGGGGCGACGATCCATGCCCAAAGGAACTGCCAGAACACAGAGGGCCACCTTGCAAGAGAGTCAGTACACATCGCGATGAGATGAGATCGAGGGGGAGTATGCTTACCATTCCCAGCCCTTTCCGACCTGAGACTTTCGGTACTCCTCGGAGCCAGGATGGACCTCTGTGCCGGCAACACCCCAAGAGGGATGGAACTTCTTAGATAAGCACCACATGATGATGGTGAGGATGAACTGCATACGTTAGCATCTTCGTGCGTATGTGTTATGGAGTTGCGTACCTGGACTACCATACCCATTCCAACCGTGATAAGAATCTTCTTGGAGTAATCAAGCGCCTGAAAGCGTCCGAGCAGCGACCCAGGTCGAACGCGACTCTTGGAAGGCGACTTCTCATCCGAAGCAAACAGTTCCTTCTGCTGCTTGGCGACATGAAGGAAACGGCTGTTGGAAGCATGGAACAGCGCGATACCGAAGGGGAAGTACAAGCTCATGATCCAGAACTCGCCCTCCGGTGTGAACAGCGGGAAGTAGACATATCCGGTCTGAATGGCTCCCCAGTAGATATGAAGAAGGATGATAGCGGCGAAGGATATCGGGAGGTCTCGAATTCGAAGCATGGGCATGTCGCGACGTCTCCAGAGGAAGACCATGCCGCCCGCGACGATGAAGGTCCAGACGAAGGTCCAGATGATCCAGAAGATGCCGAGGCCATCGAGTCTGGCCTCGGGTTTTTCGGTTCCGGCCATTGTAGAAAAAAAGTTTAATGTCGATGTGGTTTTCCGAGGTGTAATTGAGGAATAGGGAAATCTTATTGTAAGGAACGTGGTTTGGAAAGGAATGTGCCGTCTCCGCAACACAAAACGGTCGAGGAACAAGTTCAGATTGAACGACAAGCGGAGATGACGACGTATTATAGTAATAAGTTAATCGACTGTGATTCCCCAAGCCTCCAGACGCTAAACAGGGATTGAGAAATCTCTTGCAGTGAAAAACGAGTGTGAAAATGGGAAGAAAGATCGAGAGTGACCCAGCCAGTAACACGCCCCCAGATGATAGCCATCTCTCCCTTGCGCACGCCCAGCAACTGACCTGGGCCTTTTCGCTCGGGAAGCCAATTTAGTGCCGTCTAAGCTCCCGACCTCCGGTGATCTTAGCCCAGGGCCGCCCCCCCTGCACGATCCAACCCGCAGCTCGGGATCAATTCACGAGGAGAGAGATTCCCACTTCGCTCAGACTGACAGCAAAACTAAGGGACATTGGATATGGGGTTTTTGAACAGACCGGTTCCCAAGATAAAATGCAGATCGACGTAGCTCGCCTACGGTCGACGTCTGTCTGGTGTTTTGCTATGGATGTTCTGTTTCGCCGGGCGTTTGTGATGCATTGGGTCCTGGGGTATTCTTTTTGCTTCTTTGCGTAAGGGCGATGTGAGACAGTTACAACCAAGGCAAGGATCATCCTGTGTGACCAAACCTGCAATCATCATCAGCGCTGTGAGGATGGGCCAAACGCCCTTGCATCGCAACGCTCAGCGTCTGATCAGCCACGAGCGCAGCATTTCTTTTTTTCCACTGTCCACGTTCTGACTCTCCTCTGCTTTCCTTGATTGACGGCGATATCGTCTCGAGGCGCCATGATTGCTGACCGGGTTTACGCCACAGTGAGAGAAACCTCCAGTTGAGTTTGTTAGTGAAACGCAGCACAGAAAGCTTGTGCCCCTCCGAGGCTCGTACTGTGTGTCCAAACGGCCGCATCATGCAACGGCTGCGAGAGTCTTGTATCCTGTTAATCGCGGAGGCGGGCCGTGACAAAAAGGGAATTGAAACGGTTACGGAGCAGTTCGTCCACCGCCGTTTTCTATCGCCTTCATCCCTTGCGTCTGGTGTTGTGCTCGCTGGCTCCCTTGCAGTGATGAGCATGTGCTGGAGGTAGGGAGACACAAGAACGCATGCTTCGCTGGGGCTTGTATCCACAGTGATTTAGGTTACCGTTGGTTCCTGGCGCTTCTGTTTGAGTTTATGACGGTGCTGAGTTTCTTTTTAACGGGCTGCAACCACTGTAAATTATCGCGTGTTTGCTTGGGAAAAGAAACGAACAGGATATCTTGCGTGATGATGTTGCATTGTAATCAGGGAGCATCCCCGATGTCACCCCCACTCAAGCGCGATAAACGAAGAGCTGAAGTCGATCTCGAGTGCCATCCCATCACCATCACATTGCATTGCATCAATTGGGTTGGATTGGGTTGGCTGCATCGTTGGTGGAGGTTAGTCCAGCCAGCCTCAATTGCGAGACACACGGTGACTTCCGTCCAATGTTTCCAAAGACCGTTTTCATAATACGTGACATTATTGCAAAAGGCGCATGTATGTCACGTTTAGCGCCCAGCGAGAAAAGCCCTGGAGGCATCGTGAGAGGGCAGGCCCTCAATGTAGGCGAGTGAGGCCTGATCGGTTGTAGATCTCAATAACCCGAGCAAGATGTAATCGCGGGCCCGGTCACTGTCAAGGTAAAATGACGGCCTAGAACCTGGCCCGACGAGAACAGACTGGGCATCAAAAAAGAAATGATCAGCCCAATCTTGTCGTCATAAGCGACGCTGCATCTACCGGTTTTTCAGGTTAGCCTCCACCTCAGCCAACGCCGTACCAGTGCAGACAAACCGTCACCAAGCCACGAGATGAATTGTGCGACGAGACTCGATGTTTGCGAGTACAGGTTTTGTAAAGGAATATCGCGTGGCATTGCAGACTTTACTTCAATTGTCCTGGTCTCAGTGGCACAGCTAGTTCTCGATATCCCGCCGATGCCGTCCCGCTCCGACACCTTGTGAGCTGTCAGGAGATTGCGCTGTGGGGGAGATCTGCACTGCCGGGGGGTTCCAGTGATTGCACGCACCAGTAAAACCCCCAGTCTTGCAATGTTTGCTCTGCAGCCGCGACAAGACAAAACTCAAGGTTAACTTTTCAGCTTTATCGCAATCAATTTGCTTGTTGGTAAGACGAACAAACACGCAGCAGCACAAACAAGGATCCCGGACAAAACCTCCGAAGATCATGGCACCTCCACTCATCACTTCTGACACGATCTTGCCGACTGCGACCCTCAACCCCTGCACCAGCTGGTCCAGGGCCATCAAAACAATCCATCTCAACAGTGGAGAAGATCAGCACGCCAGTGCCGAAACGTATCGGAGCGACTCGGCGGCTTCAGCACCGGCAATAACAAAACCCAGAGGTCAATTTACGCCGTCGCGGGAAAAACCAGTTCCGCGCCTGAAGGGTTTCATTGATGCTAGATTAGGCCGCCGCCAAGAAGTGCACTTTTTCTGAATAGTGATCCAAATTCTGCTCACTCAAACATCTTGGACAGGTTCTGGACAGGCCACGCCCTTGCATCGCGGAACTTGTCAACAACACCCCTCAGCGCCGTCCTCTCGTAGCGGTCCGTGAAAAAGTCCCCGTACAGCTCCATCCCGAACGCAGCGTGCACGAGAGCCGGTGGACACCCCGGATGGCAGAGGCTTATCCCACACAGATCCAGTATCATCTGCCGCACCTGGTTCTCGATTTCTCTCCACTGCGCACGTGTCGATGAATTTCCCCTGATTTGACGTCAGTGGATCACCGTCTCTCAAAGGGCACTACTGGTCAAGTTAAATTAATGACTTACCCGAGGAAGGGGTTCTCTGCCATCAGCACCATCTTCGCTATGATGCTGAGCTGCATGGTTGTCACCTCCAGCGCAGACGAGTACCAGATTGTCGGGAAGATCTCTCCATTCGACCTGTCAGCTGGTCGTACATAGAATGGCTGATACTCCCTCTGTGCTTCTTCCTCGAGAACATCGCCCTGCTTCTGTAGTCGCACTGAACCCGTTAGTTTCACCGTCAATTACCCAAGGTAGTACATACGCCATTCTTGCTCTGAGCCATCAGCCCAGCGCCATTTCGCAACCTGCGCCGTGTGAAGGACAATCTTATTCGCCTTCGACGCGCCGTGCCCATACTCCGGATCTAGAGTCATCTTTGGCGGGTGACGCTTTGTAAACGAGTGGTATAGCTCCTGGCGAACGGCCATCCAATATGCCGCTTGGATGAGTGATCGGCGGCCAAAGAGGGTCCGAGACGGTGGACTTCTCAAAACGGCGTCGATGATGGCTAGGAAATTAACCTGAGGTTTTGCGTTTCGCCTTTGGTTCCGCTCCTGCTCTTGGTCTTCTTCGTCGTCGATCTCTTCCAGCTGCCGGAGAATAACTGTAACCTTTCAGCGTAGGCTAGTGTTAGTGTGTTTTGGTGAGTCTTACCAGCTGTGGCGATGATGCTCTCGAGCTTTTCGTCGTCTTGGATCAGGTGGAAGTCTCGTAGGGCGGGGATGCATTTTAACGTGTATTCTACTGCGTCGTGAGGTGTGAGTTTGGGTAGTAATTGGCCCTGGTAGAGAATTCCCTGCGGTGTTTTGTATTTCGGCAACCGGCTTAGATGGCGCGCTGAGAGCGCGAATATGGCATAGAGAAGTGGTGGATGGTGTCGCGCTCGAAGAGGCACAACGAGTTGAAAGTGCCGTCTCTCATCGCACAGGTCAAGCTGATCACGTTAGCACATGTCATCCACTTCTACCGGATCGTCGGTACCCAATGTGACAGCTCTTCGACAAAGTATCGAAGCAAACACGCCTCCTGTGGATCTTCAAGCGGAAATTTTGTCACTTCTCCAGAACCGTACGGCTGGTGTGATCGTGGAGAAGGGTCATGATCTTGCGGTGGACCATACGGAGATGAAGGGTCCTGGGCTACGGTGTATGCGCTCGAGGTGCTCGGCATGTCCGTGGGTGATCGACCTGCCACCTGCTGCCATGGCGAAGAAGGGTAGTTCGGTGAGTTTCCAGTTGATGTGCTTGCCACTGAGAATACTGGGTTGTTTCTCAGGGTTTCATTGCAGGTTGGCTCTCTTGTCTCTGTAGGGTCGTTGAAATTTGCTGGGGCTGTTGACGCTGCACCAGCACCTCCTTGTAGTGGACTTTGCGGGTTGATATTGACTGTCGAATGATTAACTACCTTGGTTCACTGCAATAATATTCGCAGTTATTGACTTACAGTCTCTTATCTCACTGTTAACCCAAGTCTGGCTCGTCAAAGGTCCTGTTGATGAGTTTCGAAAGACGGTTTTCTTCGCAGGTCGAGCGCAAGGCAAGTTCTTGATGATACAGCGATGACACCTCGGGTGCCCTTCATCGCCTACAATTAGTCAGTCATCACTCATTATCCATGTCTGCTCAGTTCAGTGAATTTGCCTACATTTGACATGTTTTTCTGGAGCCCGGTCAGCACCCCGCATCCAGCCGCCGACGCGACCATCTCACCTTTACACTGAAGACATGGCCTTTTTACCACTGGCATCGTTCTAAAACACTTCTACCGGTTTTAGAAGATGCTGAAACGTCGTAATCAAGACTCTCTCACTTGGTATCCACCGTAAAGTCTTGATTGTGTTGCTTTTCTCATCACGTGCGGTGGAATCGCTGTTCTCTCCGAGAAGGGAATGGACGCGTCTTGGGCTACCCTATACATTTTCGAGCTGTCACCTCTTAAGTTGTAGCTTAAGTATGAAGAGGCGAAAGCTTATAGTGAATTGGAAAGTGTAATACTTTGGCTCTTGGAAAAAATCACCGACTACTTCGTAGAGAAATTGAAGCCAGATAGTATTAGGCATTCATTATTTGGATCTGGCTTAGCGCGATCCCTGTGTCAGCCTCATGTCATTTCCAACCGTGAACATTCACGCTCACATAAACACCAAAATGTCAAGAACAACAAGATCCACTGCCAAAAGACTCACCCGTCTCCAAACCCCATCCCCAGCACCTGCAACCTCCCCCACAGCCACTCCAGAAACCAAACTCTTCCCAACCCCATCCGCATTCGAATCCTACCTCTCCCTTAACCACTCCACCAACCCAACCGGTCTCTGGCTCAAAATCGCAAAGAAGAACTCCCCCATCCCCTCAATAACATACGACCAAGCCCTCGACACCGCCCTCTGCTACGGCTGGATCGACGGCCAGCGAAAATCCCTCGATGCATCCCACTTCATCCAACGCTTCACGCCGCGTCGGAAGGGAAGTCTCTGGTCTCAACGCAACGTGAACAAAGTCGCAACCTTAATCGCTGAAGGGCGCATGCAGCCTGCAGGTCAGGCGGAGATTGATGCAGCGAAGGAGGATGGACGCTGGGAGAGGGCGTATTCATCGTCGAGCAACGCCACGGTGCCAGAGGATTTTCAAAGAGCGCTGGATGGGAATGAAGCGGCGGGGGAGTTTTGGACGGGGCTGAATAAGACGAAGAGATATAGTTTTATTTGGAGGTTGGAAACGGCCAAGAGGCCGGAGACGAGGAGGAAGAGGATAGAGCAGTTTGTGGAGCTACTTGCAGCTGGGAAGACTGTTTGATCCATTGCTGGAGGGTTTCTCTATTACATTAAAATCTATTCAGATACGAAAGAACGTTATGTAATTAATAGTCATCTTCGTCGTAGCCATCTTCGCCTTCTCCATCTGACTCATCCGCCATGCCCATCATGAAAGGATTGCGCTCTTCATCCTCGCTCTCCTCGTCAGCAGTCCTGCTGCTTGCATCAGAGTCATTGTCCACCGGGTTCTCCTGTCGATGCAGACGTAGCCTCTCGGCGAGGGATAGTTTCTTGGGCGGCGCGTCTTCGTCTTCTGACTCGTCGCTTTCTTCTTCGCTTTCTTCGCTGGAGGACTCGCTTGCGTCAGGCTCTTTGGACACGCCGCCCTCGTCCTCATCTTCATCATCTGACATGATCGCCCTTGAGCGCTGCCGTGTCTGTTGCTGCGCCTCTGGCTCATCGTCTTCATCCTCCGACTCAACTACACGGGCGGTCCTTGCGCGTTTCGCTGTAGGTTCCACGTCATCTTCATCTTCATCATCAGAGTCTGAGACTACTCGTCGTTTGCGCCCGCGCTGTACAGGCGCTGATTCTGGCTCCGGTTCAGGACTTGAGAAGTTTGCGCCGGCGCCGTCATCATCCTCATCGTCGGAGATTTCCTGAGGAGCGGGTGGAGGGGAGCCGCTGGCTAGTGAGATGCCCTCTTCATCGGAAAGATCGTATGTCTCGACAATCTCATCATCGTCAATGCCATCGCTTTCGTACTCATCGAGGTCAGGTCCATTGTTGCCGTCGTCATCATCATCATCATCTTCATCCGAAGTGTCGTCGCCCAGGTCAGGTCCAAGTGTTTGCAGCAACTCAAACCGTCGAAGGCCGCGCTCGTATTCAAAAGCGACCATGGGCCATGCCCTGAGACCTCGTTGCTCCAACTCGCTCCCAAGAGGATCTGGTAAGTTGTCCCATGTATCCCTGTCGATCTGGAATCTCGCAAAGTCGGGATGTCGCTGTAAATCAGGCCAGCACCACAAGAACTGCAAGTCTTCTCCAAGACCAGGCTGCTTTTCGTACGTTTGCGTTTGATATCGGTTGATGAGATCTGATGTGCACCACCCCAAAGTCGATTTCTGGCATTCCGTGCTCGAAATGTTGACGTAGAAGCACTGCAGTTGGGTGAACTGCCTCAGAAGGGCTGGCACATCGGGACCGCTCAAATCGTCAAGGATGTTGGGCCCTCCAAGCGCCAAGTTTTTGACCTTGCTGGCAAAACCTGGTAGGCAAAACACCATTCTCCCCGGCGGACAACTGAGGCCGTTCATCAGAACAACGTCAGAATCCCGATTGAAGCGAACAGCGGCGTCTCCAGAACCACCATCGATTCTCAGAGAATCCGGAAAAGCGTTGGTGGCCAGCGCGCGCGACTCTTTGTGAACAGAAAACACTGTGCGGAGGTTCTTTGTCTGATCACCAAGAGCGATACCGTCGTGTACAGTCCACACGAGAGAACTCGCTGCGTCGGGATGCAGGGCAGTTCCATAGGAGATCTGAAAGTCGAGCACGCGATGCCGAGCGCAGAGCTCAGGACAGAATAACTCCCAGATTGTGTTGCGCAACTCACTAGGCAGGCGACCGAACTGGGGGAACGAGTCGAGATACGAGTCCTGGGTCAAGTCTTTGCGGTGGTAGAGGTCGTCATCTTCAACGCTGGACTCTTCGTCGCTGCCGTCAGCGGCCATGGTATCTAGTAAGCCTCCGCCGTCGGAATCATCGTCAGACTCTGAGGATTCAGCGCCGGATTCATTTTCGCTGGACTCTTCTGGGTCACTGTGAGCGCGCTCGTCGTGAGCCTCACTTTCGCTTTGGTCGGAGTGAGATTCGGCCATATTTGACATGTTGCGTGCGCGCTTTGAGTGAAGGGAGGTGGCCTTGACGCGAGCGCGGTCTGAAAGCCTTGGTGAGAGCTGATGCAGGATGAGATGAGTGCACGTGACTGAGGCTTCTTATCTTCACGTGATCATTGTCGCTGGTCACGGTTTGGGTGTTGATCACAGGCGATAAGCCCCACGCGAGAAATCATCGTTGAGATCGACGAAACAATGGAGAATTCGGCATTGGCATTCTTGAAATATCCGAATTACGTCTCCAAAGTCTGCATTTCCCGCCCGGTATTCCATCGTTTCCCGAGCCCCTCCTCCCTCTAACGCGCGGGGCTTTTGAGAAGTGTTACTAATCTTAGTGCATCCTCGCTACTGCACGACTCTCGCTTTGTCATTGTCCATCTCCATATTTCCCATCACTAACAATTAATCTGACCAATTGCCGTTCCCTGTTCAGTTAGGGCTGCATCTCGATGTCTTGGCGTTCCCCGACATGCCGACTCTGGTATACGGCTTACCTGATGATTATACCAATCATTGGTGCGCACTCGCGCAGAGCTCCGCTGCTGTACGAGGCTGCGCTTGCTACCTTATTCATCTGTCTAAGTGGGCAAGGTTTCGATTGCTAAGGATTTCTGTGTCATTATGCATGCAGCTTTGTGGCTGGAAGCGCCATCACGGTTGTGTCATGGACCTATAAAGACAACTTCTCGTCTTCAATGACAGTCTCATTATCAACTCACTCCCAGCTTCAATTCACCCAATCAACATACTCTTAAACACTTACAACTCACAATACTCAAAATGTCCAAGATTCTTACCGTTTTCGGCGCCACTGGCAACCAGGGCGGCTCTGTCGTCCGCGCCATCCTCAACGACCCCGCTCTCTCCAAAGAGTTCAAGATTCGTGGCATCACCCGCGATGTCTCCAAGCCCGCTGCCCAGGCCCTCGCCTCAAAGGGCGTTGAGGTCGTTGCTGTGAGTTGAAACCTATTCTTCGCCAAAACCCACGCTGACTTTGTAGGCCGACATGAACACCGCTGAGCAAGTCGCTCCCGCTGTCAAGGACGCTCACACTGTATTTCTCGTCACAAACTACTGGGAGACCAACAGCGGCAACGGCGAGATCGCCCAAGGAAAGGCTGTCGCTGATGCATGCAAGACAGCGGGCGTGAAGCAGCTCATCTTTTCGTCTCTTCTCGACACCAAGAAGATCAGCAACGGTCGCCTGACTCACATTAAGCATTTTGAGGGCAAGGCCGAGATTGAAGAGTATATCCGACAGATCAATGTTCCTGGTACATTTGTTCTTCCTGGCTTCTTCGCTTCCAACCTCTTCACCTCGATCCGCAAGAATGAGGACGGTAGCTATGGTTGGACTCTTCCCGCCAACGGCGACAAGGCCAAGGTTCCTCTCTTTGACGTGAACGCCGATATGGGTAAGTTTGCCAACCTAATCACAGGTAAATCTACTAACTCTCCCCAGGCAAGTTCGTCAAGGCCGCCATCAAGAACTTCCCTGGAACTATCAACAAGCGTATCTTCGCTGCCACCGATTACTACTCACCCAACAGAATCATCTCCGAATTCAGCGAGGTCATCGGGAAGCCCGCCACCTTCAACCAAGTTCCTGCCGATGTCTTCGAGTCTTTTCTCCCTGCTCCTGTCGCAAAGGAACTGACTGAGAACATGATGCTCTTGGAGGACCCCGGATACTACGGCGATGCTGATCTCAAGGAGAGCTTGGATCTTCTGGATGAGAAGCCCGTTACCTGGAAGGAATTTGTTGAGAAGAACAGGTCCAAGTGGGAGTAAAGGGATAATAAAAAAAAAGATTGTCTTGAACCATAGTTAATAACGTACCACCAATAAAATAAATTGCCGAGATAGCTGTTGCGCTCAGGCAAGATTGAACAACCAGTACATCGACATGAACAGCAACTATACAAAAGCGTGCATTGAGTCAAATCAAGTCTCTGATATTGAACTGAAGTGGCGAAGAAGCAGAGAGGCAGTTTCAATTGCAGACGACAGCAAGACTCTGACTATAAGTGATTATGCGCCATCACCTTTTGCATGAAAGTGAGTAACTGTGGAAATCTCAACGCAGGCGGTTCACATGGACTCACTGCTCTCGGAGCTGGAGGACATGGAATCAGCTCAATATCTGACTCTGCTGTCACTTATCTTGACGTGCCGAGTGAATGGCCGCAGGTCCGTGACAATCACTGTGGGTTAAGCTCAGTGACCAAGCTGAAGCGCTGGCGCGGGTGACTGGGTTTATGTATATAATTCAAGTGGCCACTGGTCTCTCAGCAGGTTCGTTCATAAATGTCAGACTCTACCATAACAACAAAGCCCGTAACAACAAAGCCACTCTACCATAATAATACAGGGTACTAAACTACTATAAGTTTGCAACAACCTATCAGATTTCAATGACGCAGTCAACACAAGCAGAGCCAATGGAGTTTGTAGTTACCAAGTTCACCAGAATTAGAACTACACCTGATAATGAACACAAACTCCAGGAACTTATTAGAGATTACGGAGACCATGGCGCCCAGATCGTCATAACCGCTGCCGCGATGAGTGTCGGACTCCCAGCGAGAGAAAGGTTTCGACTCCAGGGCGATTATACAACCAACAAGTTCCTGGGGCAGATGAAAGACCGAGGCCTGATGGATGATAGGCATGTGGATAAATGATTAGTTTTTACTGTGGTGAATCATGCCCATATGATATAAAAAAAAATCAAAGCGCGAACCAGAACCTATAAACGTCTCATTTAGAATGACCAATCATATAATTTTGAGGTGGATAAAATCTTAAGTTGTCATTATGATGGACTGGGATGCTAGAAAACTCAATATATGATATATTACTGAGGGTTCTAATGAATAGAGAAACCAGATTACCGTTAAATAATTGGTTAAAGCGTGAACCAGAACCTACAAACTTCTCGTTTAGAATGGCCAATTATGTTACTTCGAGGTAGACAAAATCTTGAGTTGTCATCATGATGGAAGGCCCTTGTGTCTTTGACAACATAAATTGTGATAGTGCTATAGGACGTCCGTAACTTCATCTTGTATAGACTTGCTATTTCGAGGCCAAGTTTTGAGTCCAGCCCAACTCCAATCTAGCAACCATTTAACTTCGTCTTTATTGGCCACCAAATCCCTCACATTTGACGTGGAATCAAATGAATTGAATCAAAGTCGGTGTTTCAATTGAAAGATGATTCTCCCGTCGTGTAGTTTGTAGCCCCGGCCATCTTTACTGAGCTTTTTGAGCTTTGTGTAGTTTCGTTTTCTGGTTCGTTGCATCGTCCTTCTTGCAGAAGCAGACATGAAAACACTGAGCCTCCTTTTCGCCGCTCATTTCGCTTACGGTGAGAACTTTAGTACCTGGTAAAGATATTCATGCTTGTTGGGTTTCAGGGGAGAAGTTGCTCGGAGAAAGTGATAGATTTGTATCCGTGTCCCGTCGTGATTGAGTGGTTCAGGAGGATGTGAGCAATGGCAGTTCAGACAGCGAACAAGTAAAGCTCCAACCTCAAACACATGGCTATGAACGATGCCTGTTGGAAATAAAACTATGGTAGCTGATCGCAACTTGCGATTATATACGGTTCGTGTTACCTATATCTGTTCACGTAATTAGTTGAAGAAATAATAATTATAGCATTTTAATTAAGCTTCAAACTAGGGCTTCCAGACACTTTCTGTCGATCTTGACGCCTAGTCCTGTATTGGCCTTCCAATCCTCCCACAATCCATCCTTTTCCATCTGTGCCCGAAAGCTGTCAACTGAACATCCACCTTTAGTCTCACCGCCAGGGGGAGTGATGAGAGTGATCTTGCTGGGACCGACCGTAATCTCGATCCCCTTTACCTTCCACTGGGAGGCGAGTTTCTCGACCTTCTCCTGGTTGCCGAAAGTGTAGCCTATGCGGGTGAAAACACTGGTCTCTGGCGGCTTGGGCATTTTGGAGATGTTGTGGCTTATGTTTTTGATTTGTTTTGTACTTGGTAACTTGTAAATTTGAGTGCCGTGGTGATTGATATGTTGCAAGGATTGAACTTGATGTTCTTGGGTGGCAGAGTAAACGTCCACCTATATACCTGGGCTCAGGGACTTGTTTCATGAATCAAAGATAGTGACTACTCACTTACTCAGTGACTACCCAGTGACTACTCAGTGACTGGTTTTCATCGACAGTGATTATTCGATTACTGAACGCCCGTGCACTGGTCTGATTAAATCCTTTAGAGGACATGTCAACGCCGAAAGAAAGAAATGGGACAGTGAACCAGAACGGCTCGAGCAGCATGTCACTCCTCGTATTAGCAATAAAATAGTGACCTTGTAATTCAGTGCAAGAGACTTTGGAAGAATGATTCACAAGGAATAATACCATCTTCTTGAGTCAATGTCAGTCATACTACTGAAAAAGTCACGAGCTGTGCCCCGGACACATTCCTGCGGACAGAAGCTGTGATAAATTAAGTTTTAGTAATTAAATAAATAAAATAAACCTCAGATTAAAGAAGATTCATCTCTCATAAGGCGGCTCTAGGTACCTGATCTAAAACCACTTGAATGAGTTCTGAACTAAGAGTTCTCTACTCCATTAATATCCTCCATAATTTGCATAATCACCTGTCCTTTAAAGGATATTCCTCCCCTATCGTGACTTTGAAAATAATACAGCTGGCCTGCCCTCCTTAATAATACTCTCCATGCCTCCAAAGGCGAGCTGAGTTCTCTGTGGTGATAAAAGCTCTCAGCCACAAGTCTCTGCTGGAGATAGAACATTGTGGCTCACAAATTTAACATTATACCAAATTGCCAGACCAATTTTGGAAAGTATCTGGCTGAGGGGTAAACGGCCAAGAACCCATATTGGGCAGTATCTTGCGAATTCTGTGAAACCTCTCGGTGCCTGCTAGACATCCTTACAGCGGCTACATGTATTACCCCTCGTCGACGTTTGATTAGGCAATATTTCTCATTGTTCAACATCTCAAGTAACCATTTTGTCATGGTAATCTCGATATCACAGACGCCGGAACCCCGCAAAGATGACTACACTGTGCGACGGCACCCATATTCTTAAAGCCTCACTGTTCCTCCCCACGAGGACTAAAACTTCAGACCAAGTCCACACTTCTAACCTTTCATTATAGTACTGGGATAGATTCAGCGTTGTGTTTCTTTTCTATCCAGCCCTATTAGAGTATTATATCACATCTCCCAGAGCAGCACGTCAGCCTAGTGCGATCTTACTAACGACGATACCAAGTAAGACAGTATTTCTCACCCAGAGTAGGGGGCATGGATGGAAACATAGAGACTGTGGAGGCGGAGGCTTGCTGTTAGACATCAAGCCAAGTCGATAGTCAAGGTCAGTATGTGCTTGGAAGTCGAACCGACTTACTTATGCCACAAGCTCTGTGTATCTCCAAGGATTACTGATGATTGTTACAAGTTCAAGAGCCAAATAGTCGATTGGCACCCGGTACAGGTATCTCTGGCTGGCAAAGTAAAGATCTTTGCACAGTATGCCAATCGGTCAATCTTAACGAGATATGTTTGAATGACACTAAAGTATCGTTACGTATCTCTGAGACTTCCAAATGCCCATTGTGCCGTTTCCTCACAACACAAGCCGCGCGGAGACAAGCCTGTTGGATCTGGCGACCTGGCAACAATAGAGCTTAGCGGCTGCGAGATCCATGGAATCCACCACGTTTGTATACTGCATGAGAATCGATTCGAATACATCTTACAGATAACCGATGATGAGCTGCTTCAAGAACCAGGCGAAATTCGGCAGTATCGACAAATAGATCCTGCACATGTTGATTATCGCATGATCAGGAAGTGGCTTGCCCATTGTTGCCACGCCCATGGCAAATCATGTCAGATGCTTACAGCACAGCCACTCCAGATAGCAAAGTTCAGGTTGTTGGACTGCAAGTCGAAGACTGTGGTGGAGGTTACAGAGTTTGTTGAATATGTTTCACTCAGCTATGTATGGGGATCTTCGTCCAAGATTCTAGAAGGGAATCAAGATATCCTGTCTAAAGCCGTGATCAAGGATGCCATGCATGTCACAACCCAACTCGGATTTCGACATCTATGGGTTGATCAACTCTGTATCGATCAAACAAACATTCAAGATATGAGCTGCCAGTTAAGCCAAATGAATACTATCTGTAGGTTCTCGAGACAGATATGAGGATAAGTAGCTAACGGACTTTTAGACAACCAAGCAAGTGTCACCATAATAGCTGCCGCTGGAGAAGGTTCGTCACATGGCTTACCTGGTGTCGGGCAGCATCCACGCATGATCCCAAATAAGTTGACCCTGAATGAAACAACATGGAAATACCAACCTCAACCGTACAGAGAACATGTGGGCGACTCAAAATGGTCTACCAGGGGGTGGACATACCAGGAAGCAGTATTCTCTCGCAGATGTGTCATCTTTACTGATGACCAAGTCTTGTACCAATGTGGACGCATGACCTGTGCCGAGGAACTGATACAAGATTTCGAAAACCGCGAACGTGTTATTTTCCCCATCTTTGAGCGCGTATCAAACGAAGACGCAGCTATGGGGATGTAATTACCAAGGAGTTGGAGGTTCATGGCAGACTTGGAAGCATACTCCAAGCGTGAACTTACATATGACTCCGACGTGCTGAGAGCCATGGAGGGCATTTTCGGCTTCTACGACCAGCTAGAACTACCAGTGGAACAATACTGGGGTCTACCACTACGATGGGTTGGCTGTCAACTGTCAAACCGGGATGAACGAAACGTTTACCGTATTGCAAAATCGAAGCATGATGATGTCGTGGGTGCCCTTCTCTGGGCGATGCTATGGGAGCCGGCGTGGAGTAGGATCCATATTCCAAAGACTGGATTTGCCAGGAGGAATGGCTTTCCGACATGGTCATGGTCTGGCTGGAAAGTCGGGGTGAGATGGAACTTCTTGGACAACGTCGAGCACCTGGAACAGAGGTTTACAGCGCCACTGGTTGTGGAGACAACAACAGGAGGACTTGTACCGCTCAACGATGCGCTTGCCAGGTCGCTTACTCCTGGAAAGTCCTACGGAGCTTTGGGTTTGACGTGCATCTTGAGAATAACGACCCAGGTATTTGACGTGCCTTTCGTAGAACGCGCCCCGTATAGACCCACGAAGAGCTGGGAAAAGACAGACTCGTTTCCTACCAGACGCAAACGCCAGCACTGGGTCACCAAGGAGGATCACCCCGGCGAAGGCAAATGGACTCATTTTGTTGTCCAAAAGAACATCTGGACATCTGAGAGAGGACTGGTTTGGTCTTTGGATCTTACACATGGCGGGGCAGTCACTAGTTTCGACCTTGCTTTCGACACCGACTCCAACGTCAATCCCATGACACTCCGATGCATGGTCATCAGTTACGAATACGGGATGATTGTGCAGTGTAGCAGTGGTATCTCTAAGCGAGTCGGCTTGTTGCGCTTCGAAGGGGAGTTCTTCGAGAATGGCCGAATAAGTACTGACGAGTACGGCCACCACGATGATAGCGCGATATGGCCATGGACGGACTCCGTACAGAGCAAAGATCTTAGAGAACACTTCCCAGGTGTTGGGCTGACTGTACGTTTAGGCTAGCAAGCAGTTGCTGGCGTTCTTGAGCTTTGAAGCCATAGTGTGCACGTATCCCCATGACATTGGCGTCCAGAGATTGTCCCTTATTGCTCGTGTCGTTTAGTCCTTTGGTGATATGTATGCTTCTATCCTTGGAGACCTGGCTTAAGCTCAGCTCAGATATGGGATCTGTTTCCTCTGTTTTTTAGAACCCTCGGCAACATGTCATGCATTGAGTTTCTCAGCATTCCAGTCCAGGTAGTGGTTTATACGCCACTTGCTTATTTTCAGCCATGTCAACCGTCAAGGCGTAGGCGGGGAAATGAGCCCCAAAGAGGAATACCACCAGATATCACTGAAAAAAGCCTTAAAATGATTTCAAGACGCTCTCATTTGGCAGAAAGACATTAAATCTGAATCTTTACTATTTCGAGATAAGGGCACCCACAAACTTTAGCTCTCGGCCCGTGTATTTTTCACTTTTTTATTTTCTTGGAATGTAGACTAGAGCTGAATTGTCCTTTTAGTTTCCATTAAACCACCTATACAATTTAATTGGCCTGTGTATGCTATGAGGGCAAGTTAAATACTTCTAGTAATAAACTAAGGATTTATACAGTCTAGTGCTTATAAAGATCTCTGAGTAATTAAACTCAATTGCATCTAAACTCGTATCAAGTGATATACCTATACTCCATACTTACTTTCTAGTCTTCTTTATTGTAAATGCAAGAATGCTGTGGCTTACAGCCCAAACACTAATATCACTACGTGCTTAACTTATCCTAACTCTTTAATCCATCACTCACAGATGTTTCTAGCACTGACTACAATTATAAGTTCAGTGCCTCCCTGCATTAACAATGATACCGGGTCCCAAACTTATTCTACACTGTCGATCCTGAGGATATTTCGAATGTCCCTCCATTCCTACACCTCCTGCTAATCGTCTTATATTCCTCATCACTATGTTACCCAAAGTCCTTCTAATTGCATTTACTACAGGCGCTCTCGCAGCGTCTCAAAGCACTCTCCCCTATGCCAATGAGCCCAATCGGTGTGATGCCACTTGTCAACTCGCCTATCGACAAGCACTAACCATGGAAACGGCACGCTGGGTCAACCAAGACATCACCACTGATTCCTTCTACTCGACCCCTTCGAATATGTCAAAGTATTCGACAGGAGACATAATTAAGTGGGAGAAGGTTCCATCCGACCAAGCTTATCGGCGATGGACTATCCCTGCTGGCTTGTCATTGACCCGTTTCTTTTACGCATCTGAAGATATTGAAGGGAAGCCCCTACCTGCTACAGGCTTTGTGCTGACCCCATACTCTAACCCCCTGGGCAATAAGCCATTCCGTACTGTTGTTTGGACTCACGGGACTGCTGGAGGAACCCGGCAATGTTCACCATCGAACCATCGGGCACTATTCTATGAGTGGTCCGCTCCGTTTGCTCTGGCTCTTGCAGGTTATGTCGTTATTGCCCCTGACTATGCAGGCCAGGGCAGCGATGCTCAGGGTTTTATGTACGAGGCTGGTATTCTCCATGCAGCAGATGCCAGCACCAGCGTCCAGGCCGTACGCAAGGCTCTGGGCAGCAAAATTACAAAGGAGTGGGTTGTTATAGGCCACAGCGAAGGTGGAATGTCTTCTTGGCGCACTAGTGAGCGAGAGGCAAAGCCTGAGAAGGCTATAGGAGGCTTTATCGGCGCCGTTGCCCTGTCTCCTGGCCTTGTCCCAAGTAAGATTATTGCTGAAACGTTCCGCCGTGCAGGAGATGGACCTGCCGGCGACTTTCTCTCCGCCCTCCTCCTACAGTCAGTTTCAAGTCTTTACCCATCTATTAAAGTTGAGGACTACGCTTCAGACATTGTCCTTGCCCGGATCCCCCTCGTCAACCAAGGATGCTTCTTTACAGCAGCCTCCCTTTACAGCAACTTAACCGTCAACCAACTTTATAAAAATGCCAGCTGGATTCAACATCCCGATTTCGTCAAATGGGAGACTACCTACAATGGCGCAGGACCTCATAAATTAGCAGCACCTCTACTTGTTATCCAGGGAGCCGAAGATCCTTTGGTTTACCCCGATACATCTGAGGAGGCTTTTGATGAGACCTGCAAAGCGTTCGCTAAATCGACGACTGCCGAATATAGGCTTTATCCCGGGCTTGGTCACGGTGCTGTTCTTGCTGCTTCACACCAATATTTCCTGTCGTGGATTGAGGATCGCTTTAACCAGGTTTCCCTCAAAAAAGGTTGCAAGAAGCTGACTCTGACACCTGAAACCGACAACTTTTCCCTAGCTACTAATGATTGGGTTGCAGTAATTAACTAGGGAATATTGCCAAGGGTACTGACTGGAATCAAATCAGTAAAGGATAGACATGTGCAAAGACATCAATGTACCAATACCATCATCTCCAACTTAGAATAGGCCACGAGAATCTGCCTTTACTAATAGACATTGTGACATGGATACTATTGAGTATCTTCCACAGATGTATGATTGACACAATCACTCTAGATAACCTTGCTTTCTGTAGCACTAATTCAATAGTATACCCATCCCAATAGAAAAATTGAAGCCGGTCCGAACACTGCCAATGGCGTTGTCGAGGCAATATAGAATTGATTTTTCAATCTATAGGCACCGTCAAACTCGTCGCTTTGAATAAACTCTATATCAGTGAGCAGATGTAAAGGATCGTCGACAAAAGCATCGTGGCCCTGCTGCCATTCTTCAAGGTCTTTGCCAATGTCCATGTCGCGCCGTTTAATATTGTTTCCTGTGCCCACTATTGTTATGGGTCCAGGCCAGAATGTCTGATTTGTAGTCATGGTTTTGTCGTGGCGAGATAGGCATCTCAAATCGCGCAAAGGCCCTAGATGCTGCAGAACCAGAGGCCGTGTCTTCACTGGATCATCCTTCACGACGATGATAAGTATCAGCGTTTCATTAGGCTGCGTGGTAAAGACACTAGAGGCCTGTGCAGTGGAATCGAAGGCCTGGTGTCGCGCTGGCCGATTCATTGTGTTCAAGTTCTGTAACAGCGGGTCGATGTAAAGTGATCATAGTGTGCGGCTTGAGGAAAGTGAGCGTTTGTCATGATTGACGAGAAGGTCTTCTCCATCTAGACTTAGCCATACATCTGCCTCAACACTCGCACAGCCTACAGAAAGTGCTGAAAAGAGAGGATGAGGTCTCCAGTAGGCATTGTGAGAGTGACACATTACTGGAGAGACAAGATGTGACAATTGCGCGCTCCGTAGCGCATCATTTTATGTTGAATTTCCATGCCTGAACTCTGAAAAATCGATCGCAAAACGTAAACTGTGTTGTCTCATATGCATAAAGGGTGTTTGACAAAAGGACAGGAAATATCAAGAAGAAAGGCGCTCGGTCTCAATAATTACCCGCTCTAGGTAAATTTGGCAATAATGAGTACGACTTAAATAACATACAAGATTATTATTATACAAAAGATAGCGTTAGTCCTATATCTCACATGCATTTGCCATGTTCTTGATGTGTGTTTGCATTGTGGCAGACCGTGTTCGACTTGGCACACATTGCCATCTGTCTGTGAGGAAAGTCGCCTATATTGGTCGAGCTGTTAGCAGGCACTTAGGTTTCAAGTGCCACGCATGCTGGACTGTGACGGAGCAAAGCCGGGAGCAGTTCATTTCAGCAAGTCTGTAGATCAGATGTTTCATAATTGCCGTTATCCGGATGACGCGTCCTCATCCTTCGTAGCCAACATTGGACTCAGAATTTGTGGCTGCTCCTTGTGCTAGACAAGCATAACTAGAGACTATGGCGCTGTTAGACCGAAAGTGTGCATCCTGGCTCTCGCATGGCCGTTGGTCTAGCGGTAGAGGAGGCCCGTGTGGAGCCCCGCGCACCAAGTTCGTGAGGTGGACGCGCGTAGCCCAAGCACCACCAGGCTTAACATGGCATAGGTAAATTCATCTGGCAAAGATTCAGTTAGCGAATTTGCTTCGTTGGAGGTTTACGTAGCTCACCGGAGGTTGACATATCATTTTAAGATATACTTACGCTCCTGCTCCTGCTACCGCACGCACTAAGCTGCAAGGCGAAGAGCGGACGAGAGAGCTTTGGACAGCAAGATCTTGTATAGTTGAGTATTATATGCTTGTTAGGCATGTTTGCAGCCTAAAGTCTAACCTTATAGCCAGCAGTTAGCTGGGTAGCTGGCTACGTCATTGGAAAACTCGAGGGAAGTTCCAACGAGTCGTCCTCTTGCTTGACGTAGTTTACCTCGTGATGCACACTACGCCGTGAGAAACTCTTTTCGTTATTAGCACGTGTTACACATGTTGGATTATCTCTATGATTTGCGGTATGCCTGTTAATGCAGTATCTACTTCGACTCTCATCGGTGTGCACAGCAGTGAGGCCATGTTTCTCACGAGTTACTAATTCTCCACTCGTCGTGACTTGTCGGGTTTTGTGCTCGATCTTGCGTCCACTAAAAGCCCCTGGTCTCTCCACGATGCACAGTCCATGCCAAGCTTTTACGCCAAGACGGGTTCTGCATGCATTAGCGTACCTTCACTAACGTAGTGACGGCTACGTAGGCCGCGCCACCAGCCAATTTTCGGACGAGGCGAGCGAATATAGAACTCATTTCACCAGACCGTCGATAGGTGATCTCATCATATTTCCACACTGCATATAAGCTAACTTGATAGAGTTAACATTGGCTGGGAACCCGAATAATCCTTGCAACAACTACCATCAGCTAGCCAAGATAGCAAGCCTTCCACGCATCACATTACACTGCAGGAGGATAAGCGCGTAAAGCGTCCACTAAAGCCTGAAGCTGTCGTAATCGCAGGAGGCGAAGCCGATAAAGTGTCCGTCCTTAGAAGCCACATCCTCTATCCCCAATGGTATTACTTGTCTCTTTCAAATGTAGCCTACTTTCCAGGCAGTCAAAGGGGCAGCAGAGAGTCTTTGTCGTTCCTCAGGGATGGTATTAGAATTCAACATTCAAAGACTGTTATACATATCTAGAGAGACTTATCAATAGCGTTGTTATCAGCTACCTGCGCTAACTATCTATTGGTATCTTGAAGGATGAACCCTCTGGATCGAAAGATAAAGTGGTCAAGATTTCCCGGTAGCGGTTTATATCTTTTTTTTGCTCTTTGAAAACTTCATCATTCTTCTATTATCTTCGTTTTTACCATGACTCGCCAATATGTTATACATGGCGTCCTCCTTCGCCCATTCCGTCGTATACGACTTTTGGCCTTTATGGCATTCTTTGTCGCTGCAACATGGACGTTCATAATAAAATCGCCGATATATTGCTCCCCGGAAAGGAATATTGCGAGGGATTATCCACTAGTTTATAGGCATATCCATTCGTTCAACGGCGCCGGAGGTGGTACGTCGAACATTCCAGCATTGTACGCCGCAAAGAATGCTCACAACGCTAACTGGAACTTAGCATGGCATATCCCTCCATATTGGGCTGATATGCACAGTAAACAACCACAAAATATCCTCGATGCTGCTCGTATTGTCTCACAGAGCGCTCTATCCAAGAGAGAGAGAAGAATACCTTTCTCTAATATCCCATTAATCGTCCACCAAACTTGGAAAACGACAGCGGTCGATGATTGGAATTCCAGAATACTACCTTGGGTCGAATTGTGGCTGGAGAACTCAATTTACGTTGAACGTGGACCGTCGATGGCATTCTTATTCTGGGATGATACAGGGATGCGTGCGTTAGTGGAGGAATTCGAGAATGACTTCCTTGAGCGCTATGACTCCCTCCTGACACCAGTTGAACGGAGCGATGTATTTCGCATTCTAGTATGCAAGCACTTTGGCGGTATAGTAAGTACACAGTGAAAATACTTTAGACTTCGTTCTAACGAATGTAGTATGGGGATCTCGATACTGAGCTTATACGGCATCCAGCTGCCTGGATAAGCGGATCTGATATAGCTACCTGGACAGACCCGAAAACAGGAAAGGCTCATGGCTATTATAACACTTCGGTAACGCCAGACTATGAAACGCCAGTAGTGAACCTTCTTTGGGGATTAGAAGCCGATAATGACCCAGAGTCCGATGCATACTGGCGCCGAAGCTATACATATCCTCAACAACTATCACAATGGGCATTCGCTGCTGCCCCCCAACACCCGGTATTCGAACGATACATGGAAAATCTACGGAATTATACCAGAGACAACGAAACAGCGGCTCAGAATAGTGACCCACTCAAGAGAACTGGCCCTGCAGCTGTTACTCTTGCAACCAAGTCCTGGCTAGAAGACCATGTGGGCTTTCGATGGGCCAGTTTGACAGGGGTCAAGGATGGGGGTAAGTCCAAGTTGATTGAAGACATACTCATCCTTCCTATAACCGGCTTTCAGTAAGTTCATCCCATAATCTACCTTTCGGAGACTGCTAACGTTACAAAGTCCGAGTCACGGAAGCCGTAACGACGTTATGGGCAGAAAACCGGTAACAGACCCCGCGGCGAGATTATGCCATCATGGCACAGGATTGTGGAAGCATTTCAATTTCGTGGGAGAGTACGGAAAGGTTTGTCGAAGACTTTTTGGTCTTTGTAGGGATTGGCCAAGGATAACAGGATAAGGGAGTTTTAGCGCTGGTTTACATAACTGCTTTTTCGCGCACTTTATTATTTATGTCAGATATACAGTTGGAGGAGGTTATCTTCCATATTTTGCTTAAATATGCACAGAAATGGGGCATTGTAATCAATGTCTTTTTCAGCCCTGGTTTGAAGCAACATGTCCCATCACAAGACCCCTGTTGCTAGCTATTTTTATCAGGGCTGATTGCATGTGTAACGCTGTGGCCAGTAAGAGAGCTTCAAATACGCCAACTACAATTTTAGTCCCGTGCAAGTGAGACAACCTCTCCAGCTGAAATAAAACCCCGCTCAGCTGGTTATCACCATCAGGCAGCCAAACCTTCAATTTCAACCTGAGTACAGCGACGGAGCTAACATGGCTGAAGCCCTCGGTATCGCATCTGGCGCCGCTGGCCTGCTAAGTCTCGCGATAGAAGTCACTAAGCTCAGCTACACTTACATCGCCAGCGTTCGAGGCGCGCCTAAATCGCTAACGTCGTACATTGGGGAGCTGGCAACGCTCACCTCTGTTCTGTTGCAGCTCGAGGACCTCATTCAGGCTAACAGGTTCAACGGCCAGAATAGTCAGACTCTCAGCAAGGCTTTACATGACTGTCAAAAGGAAGTAGAACACCTGAGGGCAAAACTAGAGAAAAAGGTGTCGTATGGCAGAATCAAGGCCAAGGTGGCTGCTCTGGCTTGGCCCTTGTCGGAATCGGAGTTGCTGGACAAAGTAAATATGCTGCATCGCTACAACGGCATTTTCTCATCTGCCCTCCAGGCCGATAGTTTGTAGGTTGCTCGGCTAGTGCAGGAATCTTGGCTGATTATTTGTCAAGAACCGTTGCCATTGCTACGAACAAAGAACTACAAGATTTCAGGCACAGTAAGTCTTTTTCCGCGGATTCGTCTTTCTATCCAGTGAGCAAGGCACCATAATGTGTTTTTATAGGTACGGAAACAAAGGAAATCATTGCTTGGTACAGGTCGGATGTCGCCATTGACGTTTCAACCTCTCATCTCGAGGATTACTGTCCCTCTACCTGGCAGACGTTTCTATCGGGCTCTTTTTATCAATCTTGGCGGAGTGGCTCAACACCGGTCGTTTGGGGATATGGACAACGTCAGTTTCTCTCCCCCTCTTGATATATGGATACTGAAGCAATTCTAGCTGGTGCTGGGAAAACAGTATTGGCGTAAGAATTCCACCCGATGGTAACGCATGAGTTGGCAACTCAAGGATACTAACTCCATTCATGACAGCGCCCTCGTTCTTCGGGATGTCAAGTCTGGTAACTTACCCGGTACAGCCATTGCTTCACACTTTTTCAGCAGCAGCAGGCCCAAGGAAACTGTGAGCAATGTCCTACGAAGCCTTATCGCCCAAGCACTCCGCAGCTGCCCTGTCATCCCCCAAGAAGCATTGGCTCTGTATGAGAAGGGGTCACAGAATCTAATGATGACCGATCTCATCAACGTGCTTGGAGCAATTGCCAAGTCAATGACCACCTGTATAATTCTTGATGCACTCGACGAATGTCCATTTCTTCCCAAGCTTTTCAACATCCTATCGACATTACAGGATCGAGGAGTCAGAATCTTTGCAACAGCTCGCGATCTACCAAAGATCAGAAAGCATTTTGAGAAGAAGCCAAGGGTGGAAATTTCTGCCACGAGACAAGACTTGGATTTCTACGTTAATCACCGGTTGGAGCATGGAGAAGTTGGTGTCGAGTCAATTGGAACAGAATTGAAGTCAGATCTTGTCTCTGCGATTGTGAAAAGGGCGGCGGGGTCGTAAGTCCAATGAGTAGTTACCTAGGATGCCGATAGACTGACAGGTTTGATAGGTTCCTACTTGCTCGGCTCATCATGGATCACATTACAAGCCTACTCACTATCAAGGACATACGAAAGGCCCTGATCTCGTTACCCGCTAATTATGACGAGGCGTACCTGAGCACTTTTGACCGTATATTCAAGCAAACCCCTAGTCTGAGGGACCTCGCCTTGAAGTCGCTGAATTTCATTTCTTACGTCAAGGAGCCATTGCGGATGGTTGAACTGCAGCATGCCCTCACTACGGAAGAAGGCATGGTTGAAGTCGACCCCGAGGATCTTCAACCTTCAAAAGCTATCATCTCATCATGCCTTGGGCTACTTGTGGTTTCGGGACCAGAGAAAATCGTCGAGTTTGTACACTCGACTGCGCGAAACTTCCTCCAGAGCCGTCCAGAAGGGATGGATAAGCGCCCCCATCTGACAATCGTTCGCAGCTGCATTTCGTACATGTCAACAAACGAGATGCGTCATGGCCGTTGTAAATCTCACCAGGAGATCACTCAACGTTGTCAGAAGCAGCCGTTCCTACGTTATGCAGCGAACTTCTATGGCTACCATGCTCAAGAAGTTGAAGAAGAATGCTTCGATCAACTTTCGGAGTTTTTAGAGAGCGATGTCCTTCGGGAAAGCTCTTGGCAACTTTTGAACTTCAAAGCTCATCTCGATACTTCTGTCTCCGAATCCGTGTTAGACTCTAGTCCCAGAAATGTACTGGCTCTACACGTGGCCGCGTTCTGGGGTTTTAAAGCATATACTGATCGCAGCTTGGGTCACACACGGCAGGGAACTCTGAGCGCTCAGAAACAGAATCTAAATACGGCTGACTCACACGGATGGACGCCTTTGCACTGGGCCGTATCCATGGGCCATGAGAGTATAGTTGGGATTCTTCTCAGATCGGGAGCCAGTCCTGATCTTCCCGATCTTGCAGGATGGACACCAACATTCTGGGCGGCCTTTAAGGGCTACGCGGATATTATCGAAATGCTCTGGCGCTATGACACAGCTCCATTTCGATGCGATGTTAAAGGACTCACTCCACTTCACTGGGCAGTATCCGCGGGTCAAACCGAAATCGTCAAGCGGCTTTTAAAGCTTCAAACACGCTTTGGAAAGTACGAAAAGTCACCAGTACTCTCACTACCGTCACTGGAGGGCTTGACAGTTGAAAAAGCTCGCGCCATGACAACCAGGGCAGAGCAAAGTCCTTTCAAGTTCTACTCAGAAGGGACCGATATCGAAATGTTTTCAGCCATTTTCAACGCCCTGAAGGAGAGTCTTCGTGACAAAGAAGACAGACCTCGAGAAAGGGATGAGGGTTATTACACATTTGATCCGTTCCTTTACGGGCCGTTTGGACAGAGTCTCAAGGCTGATGGTGGAAGAAGAGCAAGGCCGGACCGCGACTACTGGGGAACACCAGATGTTGGATTCCTTGAGTTTGTGGATAAACTGCTGATTCACGCCACGCGGTCACAGGACTTGCCTATCATCAAACTTGTGGTTGATCTTAAGATTGTGAAAGCTTCTGGGATCGATAGCCTTGCTCTGCTTCACGAAGCGGCAGCATCTGGCTGGGTCGAGGGTATGGCTGCCTTGATCGACATGGGGGCAGATGTCAATTATGCGAAGACGGCTTTTGGGCAAACTCCCCTCCACAGAGCATGCCAGAGCCAAAGTGAAGAAGGGATCAAAATGCTCTTGGGATTCAAAAAGATTGACACAAATGCTCGAGCCAAAGATGGACGAACACCAATCATGGATCTGATGACTGCTTCCTACGAGGAGAAAGGGGCCAGTCTGTACAAGCTGTTGATTTCTAGAGGAGCTTCAATATCCATCAACGACACGGAAGGAAATTCGGTTATGCACTACGCTTTGCGGACCTGCAATACTACAGTCGTTCAAATGCTTAGTACCGCCGGATTAAGCATAGAATCTCCAAACAAAAGCGGCCAATTGCCCTTGCACTGGATGGCTAATTGGGAGTACTTCAATCTCCGGAGGCCTGTCACACTTGACGAAGCCCAAGCGGTGAGGGAAAAGCGAAGAAATTGCATGGAGCTCGTCTGTAAGCTGTCGAGTTTTAGCTCCTTGGATTCTGTATGTGATTTGGAAGATGGAGAAACGCCTTTGATATTGGCTTTGAAGCGTCACAATTGGGATCTTGCAGCCGACCTGTTGAAGCACATCCAGCAGCCTGTGAATATGGGTTCGTTGGTAGGTAAGTATAATTAATTCTGGCTAGAGTCATTAAATGCTAATGATTCGAGTATAGGCCCCTATAATAACATCATACACGAGCTATGTGAGGTGTCAGAAAGACTTGCCTCAGTCTCAACCCCCAGAAGCCGTGATCGAACAATGCTATACTATGAACTCCAGCCACTTCCCCTGGATGATTGGACCCGTATACTTCAACTACTTCTCGACGCCGGAGCTGATATTGATCGAGTTGATTGGAAAGGGAACACGCCCTTGCATCTTTGTGTACAGAGAGCAGCTAGCATACACGTCATTAATACCCTGCTCAAACTAGGAGCCAATCCCTACCAAGCAAACAAAGATGGGTTAGATTGCTTCCAGCTTGCATTGCTCAGTTCCGACGAAGCAGGTAGCTGGGACATAATGGGCTGTCTTCGAACCTACGCCAACACCTATCCAGAACCAACCCACTATTTCTGCCAAGGAGGCTTCCTGATCGCCCCCGAAACGCCCATAGACAATGAGGAAACCCGCTACCTTCAAGTCCTCCGCCAGACCAATGCCATCAACTGCGAGACACAGTCAGGTCGTACGCTCATCTACGAAGCCGCTAGTCGAGGAAACGCACGCTTAGTACAAAGGTTACTGGAGCATGATGCCTATCCGTTTTATGTAGATGACTCAGGGAGCTCCGTACTGCATGCAGCGGCGAAGCAGCACTCTCCGACGACGGTAGCCGTGCTACTTCAGGCTGGGGCAGATGTCCATCAAACTTCTGTGGATGAATATGGCTCAACAATTAGACATACCCCGCTACACGTTTGTCTCGGGGCCTGCAATGGTAGCAAAATCAAGAGCGAAACAATCGAAACTGTACGCATATTGCTGAGTTACGGGGCTGACCCAAATTATGCTGTGGTCAGGGACGATTATACAGAGACGAGCCTCTCGCTTGCTCTGCAGGCACTGCGCGAGTCTATTTACAAGCCTTATCCCGACGTAATCACTTGTGAGGATCCAGATCACCTGCTACCAGAGGTACTGAAACTACTGGTTGATGCGGGAGCAAGAGTCGCTGACAGCGCGGACGATATCATCGTTGGTGTTGTTGCGAAGATGGAGGGCTATGAATCTTTATGGGAGGAAATGAAGTCGCAATTAATGACAAGAAGGTCCCAGGCTCTAAGTTAGGGTGCTGAGTGATGGCAGACTAGACGACTGTCTGGGGACGCTGGGCGTGACCATCAGTAATAATGAGATAGTGGGTGATGATAAGTGGTTTGTAAATTAAAATTGGATAGGACCACATATTTCCCATCCCTTTAGGTCGCATGTACGATGGGTAAGTTCTCAATGCTGATTTCTGTTCTCAGCCGCAAGCTCCAACGCAAGGAACTGTTCTGGCTTACAACTCCATGTACCAGACCCTCTTCGAGGCCCAAAGTGCAGTCAGGAGACCAATTGAATTATTCTCAAAGGTTGAGAAGCACCGATACGAGCCAGCTGAGCTCTCTGCGGCTATCTGACTAGGTTCGATGTGATTTTGGTGCAGGAGCTGAAATCTTGCGCTTGCGGTTCTATTGGAACGCCGTACTCGAAGAGGCTCCATGCTCTGACCTGATGCACGCTTCCAAAGAATCCGCTTACTATAATACCCCCTCCACTTCTTGCTAGAGTATCGTCAAAAATACTTAGAAAGATCGAATGTTTCCCCAATTATCTTCTCACTGAGATATTATGACAGAGCCGAAAAAGTTTGGAGTGCAGCTCGAGGAGGTGAACGAAGAAGAGTTCGAGCTACGTATCAAGGCACATGGGAAGAAACAGCACCGCAACTTTACTGGATATGACCAGAACAAACCTGCCGTCGTTTACGGCTATCGGAATGCCACAGTCCACGGCTCATTCGTGGATAGCCAGGATCAATCGCAAGATGGCAGTTTGATCATTTTTGACTGGCACTTCTTGCCAAGAGACCCAAGCAAACGATTTAAGTTCGTCAGAATCAATGCCGTTTTTCAAGGTCCAGAGGGATGCAGTGTATGGGATGAGCCAGCCGTGTATAACATGGCTCCAAAGGGTAGTTTTGCACTTTACAAGACCGACTTCACGGAAGAGAGGAAGAGAGATTTGGAGGCCTCCTTGGGAGCTGAGTTTGGAGGATCTGCAAGCCTCAAGGGCATCTACGGATTATCAAGTTCAACCACCGTTGGAGATAAGATTCGCATCACTGGACAGTCTTATCTCGACTACAGCACTGGAGGAGAACGTGACCCAGACAAGTGCAATGCTATCGAGTGGAATTTCTTCGAAGACAAGTCTCAAAGGAGTGGCTTGCCGACATATTTTCGGACCGCAATACTGCTAAGCCGCGAGACTGATGATGAGTTCTCGGCAACCTTCACGATTCGGGCCAAGGTCGGGTTCATGACGGATATGGAGTCAAAGCTCAAGAGAGTGTTGGGCCACAAAGATGATCCCATAGTGTTCGTACCTGACATGAAGGAGAAGACAGCTTTTGACAATGTGGCTCACGAACTACACAAGGTCAAACTTCTTGATGAATGTGTTATTGTTATGGATAATGATGTGCCCGGAGTTCCAGATGAGAGAAAAGCGGGTGACGTGACGGAGTCTCAGGGTGACCTTGCAACGGGAATCAATATTGAGATTGATATATAAAGGAATTGAAGGATAATTGGTTGTTTGGTTATTTAATTATCGTCGATTCAAAGGCAAATTGCCCTTGCACATCAAGACAAACTCCTCTATACACGACTTCTGTGTCTCAAGGTCTGTTGCCTCGTGAAACTCGTCAATACTAGCCATGACCGCGTTTATCGTGCTCGTAATATCCACGAATTTGTCTTTGTCTGGTTTCAGTGCGTCAAATAGAGCACTCATCCTTCTGTCACGACGAAAGTCCCATTCCGATCTTGTTCTGAGACCCGTCTCTGACTCTCCCGGAATACTCAGGTTAGCTGCAAATGTTGTATCAGGAGCTTTGCCTAGAGAACCCTGATCTTTTTTGTTCGATTTTTTGGCTCGGCTATGGTATTCCGCACACCACAGGATCATGGCCGCCGTCCCAGCGGCCACTGCAGTGGCCACTGAGCTCCCCTTGTCATCCTCTGTAAGTATCTCCGGTATGACTATCTCGCCTGGAAAGAGGTAGTTGAAGCTATTCTCGTTGACAAACTTGGATCTGTCTCCGTCCTCATCAGCCGAACCTACAATAATGAGCTTCTTGGTGTCGCTCTTCTGTGGAAAAGACTGTTCATTGTTTTCGTAGTGGCTGGAATCCTGAACGGCACAAAACAGGAGGATGTCGTCGTTGGCTGCCGCTTGTATAGCCCTCTCCAGCGCAGTGATGGCCTTCTGATTCGAGTCTGGGCCGTACTTCACTTCCTTCACAGTCCAGCTCATGGATATAATGTCGACTTGTTTGCTGATAGCCCAATTGATTGCCTGGCAGTCATTAGAAATGTTCGTAAAGAGGGGCTCGGGAGTGCATCTTACATTGGCAGCTGACTGTGCAGCACTGGCGTCGTGCTCTCGATACATGTCGATCTTGGCCACATAAATAGAGATAAACGGGCACATGAAATATAACAGACGCGCCATTTTGGTGCCGTGGCCTTGTTCCGAGCTGTAGTATGGCTTGGAGCTATGGAGGCGGCTTGTGCTGGGGAGTGGCCAGCCATCCTTCAGGACTCCCGGGACGGCCAATTCGCTTGGAGTCACTCCATCATCGAGTAACGCAACTCTAATCGGCCGAACTGTCAGTTGGTTATTCTGCTTATGAATGCTAATGGCCGTCTTGAGCCTTCGTGCAGCATCGAGCCAACGATGTCCCCTGTGCCAAACTTTGTCAGAAGCTTGTTTCTCGTTTGATAGTAGTGCTGTTATCATACTTTTGTTCTTTTCTATCGGTACGCTTGGAGCCGCTGCCCTCGCTGGGATTTTCATGCGATGTATCATCAACTTTGATCTCTCGAAGGCCCTTTGTGTCTTTGCGGTTGAACATGGCTCTGGCCTCGAAACCGGCGATGGTCGCCTCAATCATCGGTGGCGGCTCACCTTTGCCAGCCTTGGCTATTTGAATATAGTCTGGACCACCGGTCCATTCAGACATGGATTTTTGTACTTTCGATCCTAGAGGCGCCAGATCCGTCTCCAGTGCTTTCGTAACCCTTCTTGTTAGGTCTCTTCGGTACTCTTCTATTTGAACGCTATCAACGCTTTCCTTGAGTCGAGCATTGAAGCTTTCCAGGTTTTTCTTATTTATTCTTGTTGACTCTACTCCCTATTGTAGAGCAGTCAGAGCTGAACATCAATTGAGGAGGGGGTGGCGTCTTACATCTCGGGTATGAATATGGACCATCTCGAGCTATGAGATGGAGTTAGCTTCAGAGAAAATAGATAGATTTGGGAATGAAGGGGCCTTCAGCCAACAAAACTCACTTTTTGCAATTTCGCGAGCCCCGTATCCTTACAAGACCAGCTATACAAGACCGAGTTTCTCCCGCTCCATTGAAGCCAAAGCTCCTTGATACTAGAAACGCCGGCAGTATGAAGAACTTCAGTGCAGAGGTCATCTTTTGTCCATTTTAGATATCGAACATCAAAGTCTCGGAGGCACTCTACTATGACCTCATCGCTACAGGGGGATTCAGCGTCGTCTATAACGACGAGGTTCAGTATTCTCTTGACCTTCTGCTGTTTCCTGAACCAAGAAAATACTCTTTTTATGCTATCAGTTCGCTCTGCCCAGCCGTCGCTTGCTGCCGAACTATCGTCGTGTTTGCTGGAAAGGTGCAAGGATGGATCAGGAAGTTCGGAACGGGCTAACACAAGTTCAACATAAGATAGAATTGGGTAGAATTGGAGGAACGAGTGAGACCTGTCTATCCTCTTGTTTATGGGAGCCGCAGGCCTGAATGTCGTAGCTTGGTCAAAACTCTCTGAACTCATTGTTAGCATCATGAAGCCAGATAATGAATGGCGTCTTACTCTCGCCATACAAACAGCTACAAGCGGCTTCCCATGTCGACTGTGAGAAGGCTCCATTCAGTAGTAGTCGCCCGACCCTGGCTGCTGTTTCTTTATTCTTCTCAAATCCCTCATTCGGTAATGAAAATTCCAGTCCCTGCCAATCTGGATGCGCCTTGTCTCTTGTGGATAGATGGAATTGGAAGGGGGATTCCTTCGCAGCATTGGACACCTTTAATGCTTCAGGACATAGTTGGATAAGTCGCTTCAGCGTCTTCCTGTATCCCTGAGCAAAGCATACATTAATATGAACAAAGTCGTGCAACACTGTATTTCCGTGGTTCGGCCTATCCTCTTCGAATGTATGAGCCCGTTGTTGAAGAATTGCTTTTTCGTCGGCTTTTTCCAAAAGTTGCAGGATAATCCCAACACCTGCAGAACCAAGTCTGACAGCCAGGTGAAGACAGGTCTCGTTGCAATGATTTCCCTGTGATATAGCTTTTCTCAACGCCTCGTCAGGGCTCGTCTTCAGAAGAGATTCGATCAGGTCAAATCGCTCATTCTCCATTGCAGTATGCAAGCAGTTGGCCTTTTGGCTGTCCATAGTAGTCATAGTGACAATCGTCGGTTCGAATTCCACTACCGCAGACACAAGCCAATGAAGGTTCTTACTTCCTTCGTCGGTAAGATGTGAAGGAAGGTGGACAGAAAGCCAGTGAAGGATATTTTTATTCTGATCGGCTGTGTAGCAACGGTTGATCTTTTCAGCGTTGGCTGCTTTGTATTCTTCAAAGGTGGCCCAAGACGATTGCCTCAGCGCCTTCATGAGTGATTCACGATCCTGCTGCTTTGTTGGCATTTCGTCGTGGTCTGATGTCTCTTGTTTTCCGACTACTGGCTTCTCGGGGTCAGAATCGGAGCCCGAGTCCAGCATGTCTTGTCTGCTTTGACCTTTTGCGAACTTGAATGAGTTCCGTCGATATGAGGACCCATGTTGGGATTGCCTTCTGCTTGCTTTTGGCGCAGATGATGGACTCTCCATCTCATGCCCATTCTCGGGTGGTTCACTCATATGACCTTGGGAAAGATCTGAGGCTTGCTGTTCAGTATTTGTCCTCGTCATTATGGTCTGCTGTTTGAAGTATCTTGAAGACCCCGCCGTTTGGAGTACTGGAGGAAACCGTGGCCCTTAATGCAGAATACATCATGGGCATTGTATTGTTCGGCGAGACATACTGCCACTTAAGGCAATGTGATAGATGTGTTTGAGTCTGCATGATACTGTGCATATGGCGTGGGGCTGAAGCACAGAGAGGGGTAATGACCATGTAAAGTGGCAAATGATTCGCCTATCTGAACAAGGTCAATCATACGCAACCAGTTAAAGAAAATCACGCATTTGATGACTGCATAAGAGCAGGTGGAAAGGCAACTTGGCTGCTGACTCTTGTAATTCCATACACTGTGTTTATCTCTCTTTACTCTTGGTAGCACCAGTACTGTTAACAATACGACTTCGCATCAATGTGAGAAAGTGTCGTTTTATCATCAGCTTTTTGCAATGGACGAGTCATCCCCAAGCCACATTCCCTTTCCAGGCGTTGAAGACGACTACTATGATGACTTGGACGAAATCTCGGAGTCTGAATCGAACGAAGTTTACGATGACTCGAGGGTGCGATTCCGTGCTGCTACCATGGCAATGGAAAGTCGCCATGAGAAATTTGCTGAACCTCAAGTGCTCTACGACTTTCTCTATGAGTTCAGAGATGCCGTAGGTCTGGTTATGGAGGATTCTACCACCTTCCTTCATGTTACTATCCGATTTGTTAAGGACAATCGCGATGCCCGCTCTGGCAATATGATGCCTCTCATCAAGACCATAGTCAAAGAACACCCTACGCTTTTGAGACAGAGAGATTCCGATGGGGTAACACCCCTATACATGGCTATATGTACGCGGAAGCCCCTTTTAATCGAAGCTATATTATCTGGTTGTGCTGAATACCCAGATTTGGAGTCAGCAGTCCAGGACTCAATTAAAATTCCCTGCGTTCGGCAGAAAAGCAAAACCTGCTTGCATATTGCCTTTGAACTGGCCATACGTGAGAGAGTGGTTATCAAGTTAATAAAAACAGCTAGGGATGAAGCTCTTGCCTTGCAAGACGATGATGGTCGGACACCTTTGCATTACGCAGTTGATAGCCGCAGACCCAGTCTAGCTGCAGCGCGCCTTTTCATTCAGCGTGACGGTGAGATTCTTAAGAAAAGAGGATCCGAAGGCACTGCGAATCCTGTAGAAACCTTTCTGGATGTTGTCGACAAAGCAGGCAACTCGGTATACAGACATCATTTGGCAATGAATGAAAAGAAGCGCAGCAGAGAGACCGATATCGAACGGCAACCTGCGCGCAGTTTGAGAAAGGCAAGCAACTTGAGCGAAAAACAACCAAAATCGGATCGAGGACTTGTGGAGAGTGGTCAAAACCGTCCTTCCTCCCCAAAACCCGGTTTACAGAAAGCAGACATTCGGACTGTCAGTGTCATTCGGGATACTGAAAAGCGGGAGCAGTCGGACGAAAGATCGAGAAAAGAGGCGACAGCCCAAGAGTGGAATAAAATACTCAAAGAACTCAAGTTACACTACATGCGAACGCGAAACACGGTGAAGGCTGTTTCATTTCTTTATGGAAGCAATTTGAACGGTTGGTTGCTCGAGCCTCTGCAAGTTTGTTGGAAAGCTGACGGAAGGTTTTAGACATTGAGTTACAACTCGATTTGCATGGCCTGCCTTCAAGCATTGAAGCTAAGCCCTTTCGGGAGTTTCTGTCAAGGCTGAAATTTGATGAAATCCTTCAATACGTCTCCTTACCAGACATCCAAGTCGATTACAACAGTCGTTCTCAGGTTATCCCTCACAATGATACAAAGAAAAGCAAGAAAGAGCGCCGGGACCTCAAATTCTTCTTCGACTGTTTACAAGCCCAGGGTGTTCGACACATTATCAGAGTAGATGTTGAAGACTCGAGAGAGTTCCCCCATAGTGATCAAGCGATCTCGGAGTCATTTAAAACAATAACGATTAAACAGTTCAACTGGAACAAAACTGACCTGGATCCTCGAGTCATTTGCAATTTGGGATCAAACGCAACGTGGGGAGGGGCTACACCAGACTTATCTACGGCCTGTGACAGCCAAATTCGGGAGGTTACACTCTCTTGGAGTGGCAATAATACGGCCTTGAGAGCTTGGAGTGAGCCAGAAGGTTTACCATTGCTACCTCGGCTAAGAAAGATCATAATACTTGTCCCCGCAAACGAGGAGGTACGTAATATCAATATGGGAATTACTTGGATGACAACTGATTCTATTCAAAGATGGCTGAATCTCCAGATTGGGTCTCAGCCTGCCTTGAAGAGTTTCGCCAACGCATAGCTAAGAATGCGTTGACAACACCCGACAGCTCTGTTGCTGTGCAAGACGGCGAGAACGACAATATGTCAAAGTTGAATGACTTCTCAGATATTGAATCTGGTAAAAGATGTATCGAAATTCACTTTGTTCAGAGTCGAGGAAAGGGCCAAAACCCAGAGAATCTTCGCACTTTCGGCCAACCTCGACCGGGTGTTGAGTCGCGAGCCGGATATAGATGGCTCGATACCGTTTATGGATTTGCCGATATTCTGAAGCAATTGTGGGATCGATCAGTTGATCAAGTCCCCCCGGATATACGCAAACGTACACATGCCGCTGACGATGTTGTGGTCGCCCTAATAGATGATGGGGTCGATGTCTACAGTTCTTCTGTATCGGCAAACATAATAGGCGGCAGAAGCTTTGCATTGGATAAGAGGAATAACATGCCAAACCCCTACTACGTCTCTGAACTCGGCCATGGGACCGTCATGGCCGAGGCAATCAGGAGAGTTTGTCCAATGGTCAAAATCTACCCGATACGAGTCAATACACACGGTTCCGAGAGTAGGCAGTTAGATATCGAGGCAAGGTCAGTGGCTCTTGTAAGTTTCAATCCTGGCCCAAAGAAAGTATTGAGTACTTAATGCTCTAGGCTGTCGAAACGGCAACCAATCGAAACGCAAACATCATAGTAATACCTTGGCCTGTTCAAGTCACCGAATCCAGTTCCGAGGACAAGGCATTCCTTGAATACATGCTTCAAAAAGCAAAAAGGCAAAATATTCTATTATTTGTTCCATCTGATAAAAATGAAGAACTCCAGTCTCCATTCAGCTTTCGCTCCAATATAGCGTTTCGGATTGGCGAAGCGAGGGTCGATGGCGGAGCACCTGGTCACTCCGACACCCCTCTAGATGCCGACTTCATATTCCCTGGAAGAGAGGTCATTGCGCAGCACGATATTGAAAGTCCTCGACGTTCTAGTGACAGAACACTTGATTTGAACTCGACATCGATCAACGTCAATGTTTCCTTGGCAGCAGGACTTGCGGCTATACTCATATACGCCTTCAAACTTGTGCTACTGAAGAAGTCAGCACAAGAACTTCCCTTTGGCGTGGAAATTGTTGATAAAGACGACTCGAGTCATTTGGCAATATTAAAAGGACATGACGGCATGATGAAGGCATTTCAACACCTTGGTTCAGTTACTGAAAGTCGATTCTTCAAAGTGTGGGAAGCTCTTGATCCAATTGTCGACGAGATGCAGGATTTCACAGTCGAAGATCAGGAGCTTGAGCGCCTAAGTCAGTGGTTTTCCAAACTCAACTATACAGAAGATGGATAGTGCTCTCTCCTACTAATCATCAATCATAACCATACCTTGTCTACCTGTGGGGCAAGAATGGATAGAGAACCTCAGCCAAAGCATTGATGTGGGGATGTCAGCTACTCTCGCTGCAGCGCTTAGACTGACATCTATTGACATCTTCGGGTCTCGGCCAACCGACTGCGCGTTTCGTCTACGACTGCCTATACGAAGGAGCTACTATGGCCAAAACACCATGCTCGACGCCAGGGTTGCAGCCAAAACAGCCGTTCTCATATGGTGGGGTGAACACGTTGTTAAACCGGAAGTAGCGCTTCATAGAGGTCTATATTCCTTGGGAATACTAATGAATTAATTTATTCAAGTCCCTCGTATATACATAACACAACTAGTAAACAACTCCAGAAAGTCTTCAGCATTTAGTAAGTTACGATTGATAAATGGTAATAAGCTATATATAGAGAAGTCGATATGAAGAATGAAAGGAAAAATAGTTAAATACAAAAAGATGAAGCATATCCGTAATCCGTTCAGGCAATAGGGGTAGCCTTGACAGGAGGGCAGATCTTGTTGACCTGATTGCTATTACAGCTGGGTGAGTCATTATGGTCGATGAAAAACGCCTCGAGATCGAAGAAGCAAACGGGAATGTTGTTGAAACCCAGATTATCCACGACGAGCTCCTTGTTGGCGCTCAGAGCACAGTCAAGGACGGCACGATAGTACGAATCGCGGTTTCCAAGGCTATACTTGGCCATGTTCGTGTAGACCTCCTCTTCAGCCTCATCCCACGATTCACCCCAGTTACCACCGAAGGGCTTGTAGCGCATGATGTAGAAGCAGTACTCCTCCCCATCTCGAAGAGCCATCCACTGGCGGCCGGTAGCGTAGCCACAGTCCTCTCGTCTGTGAACCCTCTTGTCAGCGATAAGGCGGAGGCTGGCAGACTTCATGACGTTGTTTGCGATCTTGGGCTTGATGCTCGCGGCGATAGCTTTGATGGTATCCGTCACGGCAATAGCGTCTTCGATAAGGAGGAACCATCCTGTGCTCAGGAACTTCGCAACCGGTGACTTGTACCAGTCGTCGTCGGGCTTCGGGTTGGGCAGAGCCTTGAAATCGTCGACGCTGTTAGCGTTGCCGACGGCAAGTCTGAGAGTATCGTCGATTTGTTTAGTCGAGGCTGCGAACAGTTCGACCAAGGCGGCGGAGATGGTAGACGTATCGATGTCTTCTGGGGCGATCTTGTCGGCGACGGCACCGAAGATGCCGCCCAAGATGCCAGTGGCACCCGATATGTAAGGTCCCTGTCACAGTTAGTACTCAATCCACAACTCAACGGCACTTGATTAGACGTACAGCGACAGGAACGTTGCCACCCAGGGTTCCGCCAAAGCCAAGTGCTGCAGCAAGCCACTTCAAGACATCAGATGTCTGATCCTCGTTGCCTTGAAAGTCCGAGACCATGGCGTCAATAGAGAACCCAGTCATGATGGTTTGGGAAGTGAGTTCGTCTTTCAGCATCCTGAACTTGGTCTGCATGCCTTCCACAGCTTGGAAGATCCAGTAAGAGGACTTTCCAAGGATGTTCTCATTGCCATCCTTGTCGGTGCCGTACTTGTGGAACTGGTCCTCGCAGTTCATGCCACCTAGAGCAAGGCACTTGCCATCGGTAGTGCCGCAGCCCCCCATAGTTGGGCTTCCACTGACGCCCCCAACGACTTTGTCTTCGAGGTTCAGTAGCCAGTTAAGCTCATGTTCTGCAGCCGTTAGCCTCAATGCCAATGCTAAATCATAGGAGCTGATACATACCCCAGCTTTGGGCAATGAAAACATCGAGTTCATTACCAGCAGAAGTGTCTTCCCAAACCTTGGCAGCATTTGCAGGATCCCGGAGAAGCCATGCTTGATCATTGCAGAGAGTTTCAACCTTGTCCCAAACATGGGTATTCTGACTCTCGTCTTGTCTTTTTTGAAGAGGAGATGCGTGTATGGTAGCCGACAAGGCCAAGAAAGAGATGGTAGACTTCATGGTGCAGGTTGAAGGGTGAGGATGTCTGAATTGAATGAAGTTGAATGAAGTTGAATGAATGAGTGAATGATTGATTGATAGTCATTATTCAGAACTCGATCAACACCTTATATCTATTTTCTTCAGCTGTGACTGAAATTACAGCATCATGCTAACCCTGCCATCTGCTAAATATGCCTTGCAGAATCCTACAAGTGAAGGATAGAGCTCCCAGTTACAATGCATTGCTTGCCATTACAGTTTCGTTTAGATAAGAGGCGGTTAGATAAGAATTAATCCACTTTATATAGGTAAATAAGCTTTTTCGGCTACGATCAACAGTAACGATAATCTCATTAAGATTGCCACGCTGATCTGAAGGATCTACACAGCCCCAGCTGTCCAAGGTAATTAAGGATACGAGCTTGGACAACGTGGTGTTCGCATTTTACGCTTAGATTAACCTTAACTATTGATTGGCTCGCGCTTCTGGATGAAACATGCGGTTGTAAAACTACCCTATCACGGCAGCACCATGATCAGCCTAAGCCGACTATGGTTACACCACTAAAAACCCGCGGCTGGGCTTTTTGTTGGCGCCGCATCCTTCGAATATTTTGGGCGTGCGGCTGACATGACCTACCCAAGTCGAGACTACACATTCGGCAGTTGAAACAAATGTCCCTTGTTTACGATGATTGGCTTAATTTGAGGATCTGCAGGGGCGGCGCAGGAATGTCAAAGCAGCAGAGATATGTCCCCGTCAATTAGATCTTTACAATCGCGTAGATAGCTCGAACGACTAGATGAAAGGGCCGGTAAGTCTTTACTTCAATATTTAAGGATAAGAAATTTAACATAAAATCCAATACCTGAATAAAATATTTTAAAGTTTCTTTTTATATATATCTGCGAGGTCCCAGGGCATCCCTAATCTTGCTTCTGCAGTCCACCATGTTAGCTCGTCTTGACGTTTGACTCGGTCGACTTACACGGCTATGTCCAACTTGCCCAATTCTATTGCAACTAAACTAAGTTTGTGAAGCATTGAATTTGTTGTCATGCTGACGGGGCTCTCCTTTTATTAACTTCACTTATTCTAGTGTAGAGCTCATGGGCCTTTTTCACTTCTCCGTCGGAGTAATGAAAGTGACCGAGAATCCAATTGATGCTGGGAAAAGGTTTAGGTTAGTTGAACAAACCGTATAATCGTTAAACCTTGGGGCAACTTTGGCATGTATCCACTTACTCAGCATCATAGATTGCATCCTTTCCGAATTCATCAACAGCAATCTTTTTGCTTATATCCAGGTATTTCTGCATTTGGCTATAGTTACCCTTCATTATGTATGCTTCCGCGATGTTTGAGTGCCGAATATTTAGAATCCTTTTGGCCTCTGCTTCGGGCTGTAATTTGTCAATGCGGATGGCTTCATAATAAACCTCAATGGCTTTATCATACTGGCAATAGATAAGTATTACCAATGTTATGGTGGCAATTTACGATCTCTTCGTGATCCCCTCGAGTAAGGCCTTTCAAATCTCGAGGCGTTCTCGGTAAAAGAGGTAGCCATCGTCTATTCGATTCCTTCTGGTAATTAAAAGTTATATCTTTAGGTACTCATAAAGGCAATAAGTATATTATCTATATATAGTAATATATATCCTTTATCTTTGTATTAGGGCTAACGCCTCTTTTAAACTCTCAACCTACTCACAGCAGGTAATATGGATCAAGAGATGCCGTTGCAAATACCTTCTTTTGAATCTGGGCAGTGTATCCCTCGTACCAAGGGAAGAAGTTAGTAAGTGATTTCTTCGTGATGCGGATATTCATGGCTATTATAGCCAGTGCCAGAGGCATACCACCAAAGGCTTCTGCAAGCTCTTAGCTGCCTTTCTGTCCGTTTTCGACTATGAGTCTTTTGCAAGAATGGCTAATAGAAGCTCCAAATTTTCGTTCTCATTGAGGTTAGGAACTTCAATGCTCTGGGCCATATATTCTCACTATGGTAAATTCCGTTACAGCTGAACTTTCGTTTTTCAAAGATGACCCTCGATACCAGGTGGAGAAGTCGACCAGATCATCTCTGGTCTGGCATCGCCCATGTGGCAGACGAACTGCGCCTTTGAAACGGTTCCCGTAATAAGAATTACACACTGCCGAGAACATATGAGCAACATCATACTCGCGGCAAACGGATCGGAGTTCTGTAACTCGTCAAGTTCTCACCTGGAGAAGAAGCCGCATGGAAATAAATGAAGGACGGGCCATTGGGTCATCAAACAAGTTGGCGACACAGAAAATCCTTTAGAACCCAGCCCAATCATGTCGTGATTGAGAGCTAATGCATCTTGTCCAATGGCGAGAAACGTCAGAGGAGTGATGGACTACGTGAAACAGTGGTCGACAGTGCATTCATTCTTGAGTCACGTGAGCCGCATCACTGCACTCCACTCTCCTCTGTCCCACCACGATACTATCATGGTGAAAGTTGCATCTCGCATATTCCTTGCCTTCACCTTGTCCATCTCTCCCGTATCTAGCGACTTGTTCCGATGAGTGGCATCTCTGTTTCTGGGCATCTGCCCGCCCTCGCGACCGCGACAATTGACGACATCGCTCACGCGCTTGACAAGAATCATTTCACCTCGGTCGACCTTGTACGCGCCTACATTGCCCGTGTCGAAGAAGTCAACTACTTAGTCAACGCTGTTCTAGAGATCAACCCTGATGCTGTTTCTACTGCTGCCGAACTTGACCGAGAACGCAAAACCCAGGGTAGACGAGGGTAAGTCAAAGGCCAGACCTATGGTGCCTTTGTGGAATCTCAGGCCACCGAAGGCAGCAGTAGCGGCTCAGCTGTGGCAATGATTCTGGGCCTTGCAACGGTTTCTTTAGGCACCGAGGTATGCTATCTATCCTGTAACCCTTTTCTCAACTTGCAGTGGGATCAGTTCTGATGGATTGTAGACAGACGGCAGCATTGTTGGGCCTGCGAAAAAGAGCAGTATTGTCGGGCTTCGAACGGCCACCGGCCTCGTGCCACGCGACGGCGTCATTCCTCTTTCAGATCGACAGGACACAGTCGGCCCCATGACACGAACGGTCAAGGACAGCGCATACTTGCTATCGGTAATTGCCGGGCGCAGTCAATACGACAATGCTACTTCGTCCATCCCCTTCGACGATATCCCTGACTACGTTGAGGCATGTCAAGGAAGGGACCTCACAGGAGTTCGCCTGGGAGTCCCTCGAAACTCAATCCCCGAGCATCCCCCTGGAGTTGATGCCGACTTCAACAAGGCTCTTGAGAAGCTGCGTGACGCCGGTGCCGTGATTGTTGACAACGTCAAATCTAGATCCGAGTGAGAATGGGATGCTTGGGACAACCAAGAACGCAAGCGGGCACTTGAGGCGGAATTCAAGTCGTCTATTGCACGATGATGTGGCGAGCTCACAATGAACCCAAACGGCATCAACTCTGTGGATGACATCATCGAATTCACCAAGTCGCATCCCAAAGAGCTCTACCCCGAGCGCAATATCGACCGACTTCTGTCTTCACGAGACTCTCCAGGTATCGAAGCTCCAGTAACACAACAATCGTTGGCAAAGATGCTCAGGCTCTGTGCTGACGATGGCATACTTGGCGCTTTGGACGACTATAAACTCGATACCCTCGTTTTCCCCAACGACTACAATCGACCTTCAACATTTGCCACCCGCGCAGGCATGCCTGTCATGGCTCTGCCTCTGGGCTTCTTCCCTCCCAAAACACTCATTGAGAAGACAGGAACGGGTAATCAGATCGATGTTGCTCCCAATGTGCCGTAAGAGACCCTAGACTTGTCAATCTGCCTATGAGGAAGAATCACTAACGCGTCCAAGATATGGCATCGGCTTGGTGGCTGAACCTTACTCTGAAAGCGTCTGTTCCACATTGCCCATGTGTTTGAGCAGGCTTCGGCCCTAGAGAGCTCAGGAAAGCTGCGTATTCTACCCAAGACTGAGATTGGAAACATCAAAGGAAAAGTGTCCCTGGCTACACTGTAATCTGCTTGCTTGTGGAAGCGGTAGGCCGTCGATCTTAGACCTCTGGGAAGTTTCCAAGGGACAAAGACCGCACACATATAGGTTCCCTATCACATTGACTTCTAGAAGGACTCTTCTGTGTCGTCATTGTACTTTACATTATGGGATTGTTGGTGTTGGAGATATCACGCTTGAGATTCCAATGCAGCATCACACGTGTTTGGAATTGGGATATGGGTCTCCCCACGCTTCATAATAAATGGTGCCTGCTTGGCTACTTCCAGCAGTGGGGTATTGTATTCTGAAACCCACTCTCAACAGCCCAGCTCGCTTCCATTCCACCATTACAAAAATCACAGGATTTACTAAGGATAATTGACCGTGTTCCCTCCTAGGACACGTCTCTATAGTGGCCTCTACGATACCGCATGTGCAAGGCTAAGTGGACTTTATCCTTGACCTTGCCCTGTACCAGAGAGAAAAGCTATACTAAGTCACCGGTACTCTTAGAAAGGATGATAAGCACAGCCGCACCAACATTGTCTTTAAAACCCAGAAGGTGGACTTCCAAAATCTACATGGCGTTAAGAAATGATATACCTTGCAGAAAGATGGCTTTACCTAAGCGAGAGACAAGTTAGCTGCGTTTGATGGCCTCTAAAGTACTGACGAAACCGCACTCCAACGATATGCCAATGACACGCTGCAGTTGATAAAGAGGGATTTATGGTACTAGCAGCTGTAAGGTTTACGCCTACAAGGTATGAAATCATTCTAGTTTGCACCAAACCAGACACTATGACCATTCGATCTGTGTAGCATAACTCCATGCTAACGTGTGGCACAGTGCCCAATGGATCAAGTACTTCAACGACAGAAAGTAAAGGCGGAATGGATTATTAAAATATTAAAAAGAACCTCTATCAAGCTATGAAATGGGTAGTTGGGATGCAACCTGAAGTGTGGTTTAAAGAGTATTATTCTGAGTAGATAGACCCGACAGCTGGCTCCTGCATCTCGAACCTAACCTCGAGAGCTATCCAAGTTTCGTACTGTTATTAGCGATGCAGTTGCGCAACGTCCACCCCAATACACCGAGAACACGCTTGAGACGGCTTTCAGAGTCGTAAGAAGCAGGATCCGCAGCCTCAAGCGCCTCCTTAGCAGTCTCTGGAAGTAAGATCACTTTCTGGTTAACGTATCTCTTCACCTGCTTCGCGATATGCCCGGTGACTGTGACCTCCCTCTCCCACCCGTTAGACAGCATCGCACCCCATGGACCAAGATCAAGACATGTAACGTATCCAGGCTGAGAATACGGGAGGGTTGGCTCATCGAGGAGGTCTGCTGCTGCGCTGTGTCCTGAGAAACGGCCGAGAACAACGGCGTGTTGGCATGATGGCATGGTGACATTGCCCTTTGTATCGGTTGCGGCATGGGCGGCGTCACCGGTGGCGAAAATGTGAGGACAGCCGGGAACGCGAAGATCTTGGTCGACGTAGAGTCGAGAAATCGTGTCCTTCTTCCCGGGGATTTGCTGAGTCAGGGATGTTGCTCGTACGCCAGCGGTCCAGATGACAGTCATCGCTTCAATTCGCTCTCCAGACGAAAGGGTAACTCCATTTGAGTCAACCTCAGTAACAGAAGCATTCAGTTTGAGCTCGACACCAAGACTTTCCAGAGCTTTGATGATGGTAGGACGAGGACCTTCTCCAAGCTCGGGACCAACATCTGGAGCACTTTCAACGAGAACAATGCGGGGTTTCTCAGTGTGCTTGAGCATATTCGGTAACTCCGTGGCAATCTCAATGCCTGTGAAGCCACCGCCACACACAACCACGGTGTTGCGGGCTTTGCTGACAGGAAGTGACTCCAGACTCTTGATATGAGATTCAAGTTTGGTGGCAGCCGCGATTGTATCAATGTCAAAAGCATATTCCTGAAGACCAGTGATGCTTCTGGGTTGGGCAACTGCGCTTCCAGCTGCAAGCACAAGCCGATCGTAACCAATATCGGATTCATCGCCAGATGGAGACTTGACATGGACCGTCTGCGAATCCGTGTCGATTCTCTCGACGATGCCTTGAAAGAACCCGATACCAGCCGATTTGAAGAGTGGTCCGAGAGATTGTTTCATGTTTGAGGGGCTGGGCTCATACAGACGTGGGCGGAGAATCAGCGAGGCCTCGGGAGCGACGACGAGAACTTCGATGTCTTGCTCTTTGTGCTTGAGGCTGATTAGACGTTGGGCTGAGAGAGCGCTCCATACTCCGGCGAAACCAGCCCCAATGATGACAATTCTGCTTGACATATTGAATTTGGTTCTGATGCATAGGAATGTCTTTGAGAATGGTAAATTACTTGTATATGTATGAAGAAGGCCTGCTGTTTCTCTATGTTATAAAGTCCATTGTATTGATATGCTTACCAAGGGTAACCCCTTCGGTCTCTTTATACCAACCGTGACTACATCGTGTATGTCAATCGATGAGATTGATTCCCTTCGTGCTATCAGTGATTACCCTGAGCATTTCCCTTGGATACTCCCCGCCCGCTCTCGGGGATCAGGATTACGGATACCCGGCCTCCGAAGCGGTTACCCGGATACCCGAATCTTCTCCACCATGACCTCCGATACACGAATGTTCATTAAATTAGAGTCAATTGCGACATGAAGATTTTGTTTGCAATCGCCTTCGTTAGATTCGGAATCTTCCTAAGAAAAAATCACCTGTTCCACTTGAGACAAATCTTTCCCAGTTCCATTTACATCACTCATTCACACAATGCACGTATCAGCAGCACTCAAGAGTATAGAGTCATTTTAAGTGGATGCACTATTGGTATCTTCTTAGGGCTTCCCATGTTATTCGCCTTTAAGACAGCAAGTTGCAGACATGTACAAGAGTTGACAGAACCTGGAAATCTCACTCTCCTCCAAAACCTCCAAAATTGCGAGTTGATGTGCAGTCCAATCATGACCTGCAGCATAGACACGCAACGCAATCAAGCTGGGTTCTCCAGGATCATCAACTACGACATTCTCCGCTCCGTAGCTTCGTCCAATATCTTCAAATAGGGGTGCCACCGGATTGACGTTTTGCCTCCGTATGAAATGGAACGTAAGAAGAGTTTCATCTGGGCGGACTAATCGCAGCGGCTCCATTGCGTCGGTTGTGTTGTAACGTTATGGTCGCTTATGAGTTTGTTGTGTTTGAGGTTTGGCTTGTATGGGTTTGTTACTGGGCGACGAGATATCGATGTGCGGTGAGTTTAAATACCAGTCTTCCCAAACCGCTTTGATACTTGGCTCTGGATTGGTATGCGCGAAGTGCATATTATTCACATCAGGAATTGTTCGTGAAACAGCGGACGACTGTCTGTTTCAGAGCATACTCGGTGTCGTGAAAAGAACCAACCATTCGAGTCTGCATGTCAGTGACCAAATGACTACCCGATTGGTATTTTCCAGTTACTCAGCGGTTAGGATTCGCAAAAATGAATTTTCCATGAGTGGTTTCGTGCCTGCGTGCTTCCAATATTTTACTTAAGGACAGACTCTTTGTACAGTGAATTCAGTTTTCATGTAGTAGTAATGGAATTGCAATATGGACAGAAAAGATGAGCTGAAGAAACGTTATATGTGCAAATCCCTCAAATGAGATTTAATCACGATAGAAAAAATGTTCAAGAGACTAAGGAATTCATCATGCTTAAGTCTGAGGTATTAACAAAAGGCAAGTGATAATCGTTGGCTATTGATGCAACCTCCTGGTATCATCTCATTTCGACAGAATAGCCTCGCTGGACTTGTTGATAGCACCCCTCATTCCATGTTATCAACACATGCAGGTAGACGTCCCCATCCGTGTAAGCCGCCAGTCTCTGGCAATTTGCTCCTCCTCGCATCTCTTCAAAGTCTCTTCCCTGTGCGCATTCCAATCATGTCCTGTCGCAAACACGTACAACGAAAGCATGATTTCACATTCATTGTATATGATGTCGGTGAAATCTAGTTCGTAGGCTCGAATGACACCATCGAATATTGGCTCGGGGATGGTACCGCCTGGCGTGCGTGTGAAGTGGAACTCCATGCGACTTTCGCCTGGGTCTGGGTCCCGGACTGACAGGTCCAGGAGAGTGTAGAGGATGATCATATCCATTGCGGAATTGTTTTGTTTAAGCTGGGTTAGATGTGTTGAAGATGTATTGGATGAGGTGTGATCTGAAAGGGAGTATACTGAGCGATGGTTTGTATGCTACACAGCGCCATTGAGACTGATGTCTGATTCAATCACACTGGTGCCGCGAATGCATCTCATTCAGATGCGGGACCGTTAGTGATGCAAAGGGCGTGCTCTTAGTTCAGCGACTCCATCGGTTCACGGTAAGCACTAACCATTCAGGTCGATTTGTCGGGGAGATTCAGTGAGGTGATAGGTGGGTTCAGTTTCGTGATTGACTCACCAGCCCATGAAATTTGTCAGCGATGCAACGTCAATTCTTCATCTCTACATATATAATCACTGAACTTGCGAGAGAAACAATACTAGTTTTCCAATCACTCTTGACACTGAAACTCGTTGTTCACTGTGCCACGTATAACACATTCGCCATGCACGATATCCCAGAGTTTGGGCTTGATCAAGTTGGTGAGTAATGTCGGCCCAAATCTGTGACTCACGTCTTGACTGATGATCGGTAGCTCGCAGATATGGCGTAAGAAGTCAACATCCATAATTACAGATGACGAGAACTAACATGTCGCATCTGTAGCCTAGAGCGAAGATCGCCTTGCATGGTACGATGTTCCTCCACTTCTCATCCAACATTCTAATACTACACAGGGTCAGCTCCATTTGCTCTCTCGCTAAACGACCTTCGCGATCTCTCCTCCACCAAGCACAGTCCGATCGATACCGAAATCCCACTATCTTACGCCCCATCCCTCGGATCGGTCGAGCTGCGAAAGCGTCTTGCAGAGATCTATTCAACCGAAAGCGCGCCACTGACAGAAGACAATGTGATCATCACGCCTGGATCAATCATGGCCAACTATCTTGTGCTAAGCACGACATGCACCAAAGGCGACCATGTAATCTGCCAATTCCCGAATTACGGGCCATTGTATCTCTTGCCTAAGTATTTCGGCGCTGATGTGGACTTCTGGGTCGCCAAGGAAGAGAAATCCTGGAATCCTGATATTGAGGAGCTTAATGCACTCATCAGGCCGAATACTAAAGCCATTATCCTAACGTGAGTATATGCCGAAGATCTCGTAAGTATTACTGACAGCGTTGAGAAATCCATGCAACCCGACAGGTACGGTTCTCGGCCAAGAGATACTGGAGCAGGTCCGAGATTTGGCCAAGAGGCATAACATCACTATCTTTGGAGATGAAGTCTTCCGTCCTCTCTTCCACGACGACACTCCAACCCCGCCATCTGTTATCTCACTAGGATACAGCAACGCCATCTCCACTGGATCCGTGTCAAAGGCCTACTCACTCCCGGGTATTCGCATCGGCTGGATAATCTCACCAAGGAAAGATATCCTCCAACGTATCATCGCAGCTCGAGACTACACAACTCTCAACGTTTCACGCATCGACGACACCATCGCCCTATTCGCCTTGTCTCAGGATGTCCTTCCCAAGATTGTTGCGCAGATTCTGGAAACTCAAGGCAAGAATATCGAGCAGTATGATCAGTTTGTGAAGAGGAACTCGGAACGATGTCGGTGGGTTCGTCCGCGAGGCGGCGGAACGGCTTTCATACATTTTTCTGGGTCTGATGGAAAGTCACTTGATGAGGTTCAGCTTGCAGAGAAGCTAATCCAAGAATTTGGCGTCGCGGCCATTCCAGCTAGTGCTGGTTTTAGCGAGGAGGGGGTGGCTGATTACCAGGGCTATCTTCGTCTGAGTCTAGGACAGCGAGTGGAAGCAGTCACCGAAGGGCTCCGAGGTATAGAGTTAGCTATTCAAGACTTCTAGTCTGGAATACTTATATTATCTAAACAAATGGCAGAATAATGTGGCTGGGATGCTCCCCTCCAACATGGACCTCATGTTTCCCATGGTTATCCAAATGCTCCAAACTTCCAAAGTTGCTAACACCGATATTCCTACCACAGACGACAGCTCTAATCGACTCACCAGCCTCATACTCAATACCCATAGCCCAAATACCGATATCAAGTCTGACAACATCCCCAGGCTTGATCTTCTCGACCTTTTCATGAGGGTGGAAAGGCCAGTGCGGGTGCATACTCTTGCTCTCATCGATCTCACGATGCGATGCTCGGAGTACACCCATTGGGCCGCGGTAGACAACAACTTCGATCTTTTCTTTGGGATCCATTTCTTCAAAGGATTGCTTGGGGATGCCCTTCCATGGGATGTTGAGGTTCATCATGACTTCTCCGTTAGAATCGAGCTTCTCGAGGGTGACGTAGACGTCCATGTCGTCGTAGTCGGGGCAGGACATGTACAGAACCGCCTTGGGAAGACCGACTAATCTTGTTGTTTGGTCAAAGCGGTATGTGAAGCTGACTTGATCATCGGTTTCAGAGTTATAGCTGACGACCGATGTCTCGGCTGGCTTATCGAGAGAAAGCTTGCTGTCTTTCGTAAAGTAGAGCTTCTTGTAATCTGTTCTCGGGATGGGGAAGTTGTCCTCGACGATGTTCTCGTACGACTGAGGCTCCTTCTTGCCAAATCGCAGAACAGCCGTACGGACCTTTGGCACTTTATCCCAGCCGTTATCCTTACCCTTCAGGAAGTAGTCAAAGAAATCGAGCAGCTCAGTTCTCGCTTGCTCATTACCCCAAATATCATACCACTCTTGCCAAGGGTGGAAGCGAAGCCACTTGTGGGGAGTATCAACTTCAAGCCAGCCCCGAATAGCACCCATGCCGTGCATTGTGTTGGTCCACGTACCGGTGATGTATGTGGGAATGTTGATCTTCTTCATGTCTGGGCGCTTGTCGTTCCACCACTCATTCGCAAGAGGATGCTGCTTGAACATCTCTCGGAAGCTCTCGATTCCATTGTGCCCTTGCATCATGTACTTTACGATGAGCTTGTCAAACAGGTCGCCTGCGTAGATGCCGCCTCGGGCGAATTGCTCCCGGTATAGGTCTCCACAACCCTCCCAAGGAGCGATGGCTTTCAGACTGGGTGGGCTCAATGCTGCGATGAACCATTGGACAATAGCGAGATGGGAGTTTCCTGCTAGACCAACAGAGCCATTGCACCAAGGGAGTTTGGCGATGCTCTCAATGGTGTCGTATCCATCCTCGGCTTCTTGAGTTCCCATGATGACCAAAGTTCCTTCGCTATCACCTGATCCGCGAGAGTCAATGTTGACGACAGCGTAACCGCGGGGAACCCAGTCAGCAGGATCAGGCGCCTCAAACTTCTCAAGTCCAGAAAGAGTCTGTGATGGAATACCCAGGTTCCAAGGAACCATGAGTTCTAGAGATAAAATGCCATTGAACTTCTTTCCGAAAGGCGACCAGCAGACAATAGCAGGAACAGGCTCATCCGTGTTTGGCGGTCGATACACGTCAGCGTATAGCGTAACGCCATCTCGCATCTTGAACACAACATCATGTTCAACAAGAACAGGTGAAGGCAAAGGTCGAGCTTGCGGACTGTCGTGTTTCCAACCTGCCGGGAGGACCTCTGAGTGAGGATTCAATCCGACATAACCGCCATGGCCGACTTTTGGAGCACTGATGGGGTCAATTGGGACTTTGAAGGGGAGGTTTGTGAGAGGCATGATGTTTGCAATGACAAGGGTTTGATTGGGAATTCTGTAACTTCAATTTTGCAAGCATTTGCGAACCTATTCATAGTCAATACTGGAGATGCCAAAGTGGATTCCGAGGTAGCGAACCGGTGGACATGTCGGCCCCACTAGAACGGCTCGGAATCGGAGTCTGAGGTTGAGAGCGGGCTAGGGTTGCCGGGATGCCGAGCCGAAGCGATGCTGGCACTTTGGAATCAATCATGACATCTCTGGTGGCAAGCGAACGTTCCTGTTGAAGAGAAGAATAAGAAGAGCAGATTGAACTTTCTCAAACCGAATCACCAACCAGCTCACAACACAAAGACAATATCTGAGATTGATAATTGTATTCACAACACATCTCATCGATTCAAAGCAATATTTGACTTATATCCTTTTGCTCTTCTTTCCTCCAAAATGGTCGCCAACACCGAGCCCGCTGGTTACCAAGCCAGCTCCGCTTTGAAGTTCGCTGAACCCACTTCCAACAAGCCCATCCAAGCCAAGCCTTCGGGCCCAAACAAGCTCTTCGCCAACCCTGGAACTACCTTTGGCGACTGGCGGGATGACCTCTACCGGGACGGTTTCGCTGTTATCAAGGGAGCTATTCCGCTTGAGAGAGCCGAAAAGTACGGCGATGAGATGCTCTCATACCTCGAGACCTTGTAAGCCTCCCAGTACCCACACACAAAAGCGTCTACTAACATGTACCCAGCAACGGTGGCATGGGCTTCAAGCGCGACGACCCCAGCACCATCAAGACAGAGACCCTCCCTGTCATCACCGAAAAAGGCATGATCACAGGCTACGGCGTCGCCCACGAATCCTTCGCCTGGGCCATCCGCCAAGAACCCGGCGTCATTGAAGCCTTCGAGCGCGTCTACGACACCAAAGACCTCATCGTCTCCTTCGACGCCGTCAACACCTCTTTCCCCAACCGCAAAGACGTCAAGGTCAACAAGCCCTGGCCGCACCAGGACCAAGACCCCGAGAACCCCGGCTTCCGCTGTCTCCAGGGTCTCGTCAACATTTTTCCCAATGGTGATAAGGACGGCGGTCTCATCGTTTGCAAGGGCGCACATCTCCTCAGCGAAGAGTTCCACAAGGACTTTAAGGATGAGCCAAACAAGATCTGGGCCTGGACTCACGAGTGGTACGGCTTCACGGCAGAGGGTATGGAGTGGTTGAAGAACAAGGGCTGCAAATGGGAAAAGGTCAACGCTGGACCTGGAGATCTGATTGTCTGGGACTCCCGCACTCCTCACTACAATGTCAGTCCTGAGGGTACTCAGCCGAGATTCTGCACTTATACGTGCTACATGCCTGCTGCGGATGCTACGCAGGAGGATCTGAAGAGGAAGAAGGCTGCTTTTGAGAATCTGCAGGGGACGACGCATTGGCCTAATGCTATGCATGTCGGAGGAATTCCTGTCTTGAGGAATGGAGAGCCTTGTCCTTACAACACCAACATGCCGAGGAAGGCGCCTGAGTTAACCGAGCGAGGATTTCTGTTGACTGGGATCCCGTATATTACTGCATAAGCTATTTTCGTTACTTTGCATCAATCTATATATCGCTTCAATCCTCTTCTTGACATGTTATTAATCGCTGATAAGTTCCGTCCTAAAGGATGGTTTAAAACTGCACATGAAAATAAAGAAGTGTGCCAGCGGCCTTTGCGAAGATGAATTGGGCGGTTCTAACTTTGGGTCGAGGTCCTCGAATCTGCATGGGGAGACACATTGCCCTCACTCAAATCTACAAGGGTGAAGCGACATTCGGGGATTCAACTTGCGGATCCGAATCGAACTAGCGCGTTCCTTAAATGCGCAAAAGATCGGAATTGGGAAAATTTGAACTGGAAGAGAATGCAGAGCGTCAGATTGCTTAGCTAAATATCAACAACCATTCCTTCATCTCCTGGATACAAAGACCCTTCGCTCTCAAGTCTCTGCAATAGATTCTCAAAATCTGCCCAGTCGCAGCCAATCTCGTCAGGGAGTATTGGCATATTAAATGGCTGACCCGAGAATGGATCTAGGATGCTCTCATCCATTGATATATGTGCATGGCTGAGCATCGACGGATCCGTCTGGCCAAGGGATTCTGCAAAGGTCTGATTACCTCCTTGGGGGTCTGTCAAAGGGGTCATATTTTGGTCGGATAAGCTTGTTGACGAGTTCAGCGCTGGAGTGTTGCGGTCGTTATCCTTTTGTGCTGAGATCGGTCTCATAGCTTCTTGGATAACACGAGGAAGGCCATTTAGAATGGTGTTCAAGCGGTCTTCTTCACTAAGGCCGACACAGTAGCAGCGAACCAGATCCGCAGCAGTGATGAGGAGCTATCTAGTCAGCATCGTGATACTCATAGTAAACGACTGAACTTACACTTTGGTCAATTTTGGAGACGCGGGAATGAGGTTGTTTCAAAATATGAACCGCCAGAACATACATAGCGTGAAGCAGCGGGAAATAAGCAGGTGCAAAAAGATGAGAGGCCGAGTCATCGTTGTCAGCGAGAAGATGAATGATCTTCCTTGCAGAATTTGCAACCATCGATTGGCCATTGCGGATCTGGTACTCCCACGGTGTATCTTTGGCGATGATCTCTACTGCCATGTGCAGGGCGTTTTTGCTGATCAGAAGGGAGTTGCGGTTCAGCATGATGAGGCTGCAGCGCATTAGCTTCAAAAGGCATTAGCTCGCTGTGATGGACTTACGCGTTGTGGTAGTGCAGAGATACAAATGACGCCAGGCCCAAGTTTTCCGGTACACGCATAAAGTCCGACGTAGGTCTATCGCATGTTAGCAACCAGGTAGCCTGCGCAGTGAGGTGACCGACCTTATACCAGCAGGGACACTGTTTGCCCAGTTCGTCAACATCAAAAAGGCCTCTCCGGTGCTATTAACCTTCTCCTTGATAACTGCCTCAACAACCCGTCGACTAGCCCTCTCCTCAAGCTGTCTCGCCGTAGCGCACCGACGACTCATCTTGCTAAAGACATTCGCCATCGACAGCGCAATGCGCGACGGCTCGAGGGCAGCAGACTTCAGAACATCCAGGTCCAGAGTGTCGAATGCGTCATCTGAGATAGTCGACACATATCCAAGCTGGAACGAGAAGAGCTTCTCATAGCTATACAGAGCCCACCACGCAGGATTCCAGGCATCGAGATCCAGCGGTTTCTTTCTATTCTTGCCAGGTTTGTTGAGCCCGAGGGAGTGGGCGATCGAAAGGCAGATGCCGAGCGTTGTCCAAGCTGAGATGATTTCATCGTTTAGGCGGAGACACACTGAGAAAAGGAAGAGGACTTCGATGGTGTCGTATGATACGTTGCCGACGAGATAGCCCAATGCGCTGCGTGCCAGAGATAGTGTTTCAGTCATGTAAGCCTTTCGCTCCGCATGCTGTAGAATGCATCCTCCCGCAGCGAAGAGTAGATGACTTCTCAGCACTGCAATGTCAACCGAGTGCGACGCCAGGCTCCCTGGGTGCGGAGGGTGAGACTGTACTACATCGGCACGGGCTTGATCGAGCCTCACAACTGGGTAGAATGTGTGTATCTCCCTCGCATACGCGTCGAACAACGCCTGGGGTACCCATGTCTCTGGTGTGATTGGGATTCCGTGCTGGGACTGAGATGCCGATGGCGGGTTTAGGGGATATGAGCCAAAATGGTAGGGGATGCTCAGCCGGAAGCAAGCCAGGTCAAGCCATTCCGTCAATATCTGGAAAGACGTTGTCCCAGCGCTTTGTCGCCAGATCGGCAGCGGATTGCTGATCGTGTCTGTGTGAGAAGAGTCTCTGCTCTGCGACGGTCTCGGACTCTGTGATCTCGCGCGAATTGGCCCAGCAACCAACTCAATAGTCCTTGGCTCAGCAACAGAATGCCTCCTCTCCACCGCCCCATCACCACCAGCCTGCAGTCCATACTCCGATGGGCTTGCAGACGTAGCAGACCCTCCATCAACTGACTTCCCGGCCTCCCGTCTCTTGATCAACTTGCCGGGTCTGCGCCTATCTTCTGTAACGCAAGTGACTCCGGCAAGGATACAAGCCCGACAGGAGGGCTGCTGCTCGTCACAGCGCGTTTTGCGACTCCGACAGTAGTTACATGCGAAGTTGAGACGGCGCCGTTTGCTGGATCTGGGGATCCCGGGGCTGTCCTCGGTATCCATTGGGGAGGGCATGGGGTCGGGAAGCGTGGGGGAGTGATTTGGGACGGTGATTGGATTGAGTGATGCCGCTAGATGGGCACGGGTTCCGGTGACAAGGGTTACAGAGCGATTGAAGATCTGGAGTTGCTGTGTTTGAGTGATGAGAAACCGAGCCGACGGAGGTGCAGACAGCGTATTTTAATAAAC